>APFE030138043.1:0-55004 GCA_000404065.3 Pinus taeda
TTTTCTCGGATCCCTCTCATCGAGAGGTGTAGGATTGATCTAAAGATCATCCGATTCCGATAAGTATTCATGGAGATATGAATTTATTTGTGTTATTGGACAAATCGTCAAGGTCGGCTAGCAACCAAATAAACCCCACAAGTGCTCAACGTTTTAGCATAAAAGGAAATGACTTGAGAGTCATTTCTTACACTCACTTCACTCATGATCTCTCTCCACTTGTTTTGGGTTTCGTGGCTAGAGAGATCTAGAGGGAGAAGCCCTAAACATTGAACCTAAGATGCCCTAGCCGTAGTCTTATGAGGAGATCATCTTGTAGTTAAGAGGAGATCTATACGCTGCCATAGAGGAGACTAATTCACTGCCCTAATGAGATCTAGACGCAATCATGGAGGATCATGGAAGAGTCTTATACGCAGCCCTAATCACAATCATGCAAGAAGACAATCTGGCTGCAGTCAAGAAAAAGGCTTTTATACGCAGCAAATCAAGGTGCCCTAGAAGCAGTTGAAGAGAGGAACACCTAGCCGCAATTGAAGGGGATTTAGTTATGCCCTAGCCAAAGCAAAAGAAGGTCTAATGCAGCCATATATTTGCAGTTGAAGAAAGGCTCCTATATGCTGTATAGAGGAGGCCTATCCAAGATCTCAAGAAGACCTAGCTGCTGCCATATCAAGCCCTAGCTTCAGCTCTAAAGCTAGTCCTAGCCGCAGATCAGAGGAGACCTATATGCTGTCATAAGGAGGTTAATGAAGAGTTCTGGTCGCAGTTATATAGAGGCTCATATTCCGCAATTAAGGAAGGCCTAAATCGGCAGACAAAAGGGAACTCTATCTGTTGTCATGAATGCCCTTATTCACAGTTATGGAGAAGCCATATCCGCAACAAAGGGAGGACTGATCAAAAGTGGAATATAAGCTCTATATACAGTTTGAGTGGCAGCCCCAATCTGCTATTAAGAGAAGTCCATTAGCAGTTTTGTGAAGATTCTTATTCACAGCTCAAATAGGCCTAGTTGCAGTCACTTTAACTGCTGTCATAATACCACATTGCTGTAGGCGACAACATGGCCTAATTGTAGAGGGCAGGTTCATAACTCAGTGTTGCTGGACATATTAAGGGACAACAACATAGTACAATTTAGTGTTATCAACATACAATGATGGGTAGCAATGCAGCGTAATGTAAAAAGGGTGCAACATGACATGATGCATAGTACAATACTATGTATGATGCAGTGACATGGTTGGATGCTACATGCATCAGTCAAAATACGACAAGCTTATACATGGGACAGTTGCAACATGGGACAGCTGCAAGCATGAAGAATCATGAACAACAGCAGCATGTTAAAGCATGGACAACAACAAGTACAATGCAACAAGTACATTGGGACAACAATAAGCATGGTGTAGCAGTGGCACTATGTACAACAATGCTAAACATTGGGACAACAGCAGCATGGGGTCCAATATTGTGATGATGGGTGCAACATGGTGCAACATGGTGAGGTGCAACATGATGACAAGGTGCAGCACAATGATAGGTGAGGAAGTCACCTCAGAGAATCAGTTGAAGTAGCATGTCTTCAACTGATCTCATGTATAATCTTCTTAGAGATGATATATGCTCTCATCTAGATAAGTCAAAGTGTTGACTTTGGTTGTAAATGTACTCTTTTTCTCTCTCTCTCTCTGCTGAACTATTGAAGAACATATATGAAGAATTGATCAAGGGTTTCCCCACATTGGGGTTTGTCCCTGGCTAGCACCACATATTGTGTCCTCTTGTCTTGGCTTGTCTTCCGCGATTTATGTTTATGTTCTATTTGCAGTTTATTTTAATGCTGATGTGATTTCTACTCTGGAAAAGATATTGAGCTAACTATGAAAATTGAAATAAATTGCTCTAAGCATAGAACATACCTAAAATTAACAACAAATCACTAGGGGAACACTGAACCACTCACCTTATGACTGTGTTTTGGCAAGAGAAGGATGAATCACTCATCCTGCCTACATAGCGGACCACTAGGGGAAGGCTGAACCATTCACCCTATGGTTGCTCATCTCTCCAAGATGTACCCCCAAGCCCCCCGGAGCTCCCAGAGCTCAATGTCCATATCATATAGGACCCTTAGGAGAGAATCTCTCCACTACTCCTAGTCGTTCTCGAAAAGTGACAAATTTGACCTTTCCCAGGGGCTTCGACAGAATGTCGATGGCCTGCACATCAGTCCCAATGCGATGGAGCCTTCTTGCTCATTGATGTACCATATCCCAGATAAAGTGGTACCTGATGTCTATATGCTTGGAGCAATCATAGAATACGAGATTCCTCAACAATCGAATCCCCCTCTGGTTGTCATAGAAGATCACGGTGGTATCCAGCATGCGTCCAAATAGCTCACTGAAGAGCTTCCTCAACTATGCAACTTCACACGAGGTCATACTCGTAGCTGTATATTCGGTCTCAACGATGCTCAAAGCAACCAACTTTTGCTTCCTTCTCATCCAGGATATCGTAGAAGAACCCAAAGAGAACCAACACCCAGAAGTGCTCTTGCGATCCTCCACACTGCTTGCCCAATCAACATTCGAATAATCATGTAGCTTCACATTTCCAGCAGTGTATCTCAATCCATGAGAGATTGTGCCCTGAAGATATCTCAAAAGATTCTTGGCACTAATCTAGTGAGGCTCGTTCATTTATGAGCTCAACCTGCTAATTGCAAAACATATATCCGGACGAGAGTTCACCAAGAACATCAATTCTAGAATGAGTTTATGAAACTCAGAGGCATTTCCCAAATCAGGTCCGACATCACTACCACATAACTTCTGAAAGTTAGGCTTCATCGAGGTAGTCACGGGCTTGCAGTTCACCATTCCAAATCTGGAATCCAACTCCTTCTTACTTTTGCAAATGAGAGGATCTGCACCTGTCAGAAAGAGGTCTTTCTCATAAGTTGCTAGTATGAGAGGTCTATCATCCACAACCTTCAAGCAATGGTTTGGATCGACTTCACTCCTAGTGAATCTCAGCTTCATCAGACAACTATCAATCCTTTCATATCAAGCCCGGGGTGTTAGCTCTAAATCATAGAGAGCTTTGTTCAACAATGCATACATGAGATTCCTGATCATGAA
Organism: Pinus taeda; assembly: GCA_000404065.3. NCBI lineage: Eukaryota > Viridiplantae > Streptophyta > Pinopsida > Pinales > Pinaceae > Pinus > Pinus taeda. The sequence continues at coordinate 3,150 of APFE030138043.1, forward strand.
TCTCAAACCCCTTGGGTTGTTCCAAACATGTGGGCTTGCTCCATGAGGGGAATGATTCCCTTGTAAGATTTTCCTTCGGTACATCTCAGACATGTACCTTCATGCTCTTCTTGAATTTAGGAATCCCTGTCACCATCTGACTTACATCGGGTAGGGCCCCATAATAAGCAGACCTTCGGTGCTATAGAAGATATGTGTCAACTGACATGGTCCCTAATGGATTTCCTGCAACTTGATACAAATTGCCAAACCTGAACTCAAAAGCATCTTTAAAAACTTCTTTTTTAAATACGTACCTTTTCATTGATGAATGTCTTCCATTGCTGAAATGGACCCCAGGATAAGGTACATAAAGAACTTTAAGATTGAGTTACCCCAATCCAAATGAAGAGTAACATTTCCTACACCCTTTACGGGATAGGTGGCGTTGTGTCCAAGAATAATCTCCATGTTGTTTCCTTCTCTCTCAGATTAGAGAGAACTTCCCTGTGTCCGGTGAAAATGCCTTGAAGCACCACTTATCAATAGACCACTTTTAAAGTGGCCAGAGGAGAGGTAGTGAAGAGGGTTAAACTCCTCTTGCTTATCCGAAAAAAACATTTGATTTTGCATACCTGGAGATCCCAACTTTTTTGAAGAGTCTGTCATTTCCCAGATGACTTGCATTGTTTTTTCCCTTGCCATTGTACCTGTCATTCCTTCAACCCCTGGAATGATTGTTATCATCATCAAGTGATGTGTCCCTTCTATTCGGACACTCCTTCGCATAATGGCTAGACTTGATGCAAGCAAAGCATCTGCCCTTCCTTCCATCCTTAGATCCAGAATTCTCATTGAAGTGACCTGTAGGTAGGCCACTAGATGTTTCTGCTGCGCCACTTTGATAATCTCCTTTGCTTCGACTTCACCCTTGGTGAATTTGAAGAGGGATGAGGAACCCATTGAGTCTTTTGTCCTTTCCAGTTGTCTTCAGTGATTGCTCTTTCACTCTTGCTTGGGCATTGTCTTCTCCTCAACTCCGATACCATGCTAATTTTAGGTATGTTCTATGCTTAGAGCAATTTATTTCAATTTTCATAATTAGCTGAATATCTTTTCCAGCTTAGCAATCACATCAGCATTAAAGTAAACTGCAGATAGAACATAAACATAAATCGCAGAAGACAAGCCAAGACAAGAGGACACAAGATGTGGCACCAGCCAGGGACAAACTCCAATGTGGGGAAACCCTTGATCAATTATTCTTATATTCTTCAATAATTCAACAGAGAGAGAGATAATACATATACATTAGAAGTCAACCTTTTGAATTATCTAAATAAGAGCAGAGATCTTCTCTAGGAAGATGGCATATGAGGCAGCTGATTTGAGCTTAGGTGAAGACAAACTGCTTCCACTGATCCAAGGTGACTCCATCACCATGCTACACCTCACTGTGCTGCACCCAATCTTCATGCTGTACCTTATCTTCTTGTTGCACCTACCTGTGCTGCATCATGCTGTACCTCACTGTGCCCATCATGCTACATCTCATTGTAGCATTTATTATCACAGTGCTACACACAACATGCTACACTACACTTCATCACGATGCCCATCATTATGCAACAACGTTCAACATCATGTTGCACCTTATAGCAACGCTGTCACATCTTATCATGATCTGCATTGGTTCACTGTTTAGAGAATTCTCTATTTGCTGCAGCAGATTGGGCAGCCTTCATCATGGACTAGTTAGGCCATCAAGACAGTCCTACCAACCCTCACACATGGGCAGCAACATATCAAATACATACCTGGAACTTTTGTATAATGTTATAACATTAGATCACGAGTTAGGGCATCCAAATAGTCTTGTTCAGCCCTTCTTCCAGCTACAATAGTCCTCTTAAATCTGCAGCTCATCAACCAGAGAGAATACCCATCATTCCATGCACAAGTTGTTCTAGAAACCACCTAGGTTTGTCCTTCTTCAAGGTGGTTGCCTACTACACTTGCTTGACCCTATCTAGGGCATCATGCTGCCTACAAGAACACTTCAGAAACCCTCAACAAGGCTCCCGTTCCATTGCTGCTGCTACAGGAATATGTGACCTTGTTTTGGAGGGTCTAATACATCTCAGCCTCCAAAACAAGCCTTCCTTCCTACCTTTAATTACCCAAGGAACCTCGACCTGTTCACTTGTGAGGTTTCTTTTATTTCTGCCCAGAATTTCCGATCATGACCTCGGCCTCCTGCCTGTAGTAACTCGGCTTCCAAATAGTCTAGGAGGCATAAACTATGCCTTCCTTCTCCTTCGCTAGGCTCCTCTCTTCTGTGGCCAAAACAAAGCTCTTTATGCACCATAGATCTTGTCATAAATTTGTTGCTAGGGCACATTGTGACAACTGGTTTAGAGCCTCATAGATCAGCATTGTGGGTCTCTTCTAGACCTGCGTTTAGGGCATCTTCATGATTACATTTTAGGGCATCATATCCATGACTGCGTTTTATGGCATCATCTCCATTAGGGCAGCATTGTCTTCTTAGGATCTCTCCTCCCACCAAAACCCAAGACAAGTGAAGAGGAAGAGATCACAAGAAGTGTGTGTACAAATGACCTTCAAGGCACCTCTGTTTATACTAAAACGTTGAGCACAAGTGGGGGCAATTTGGTTGCTGGCTGACCTTGACGAATTGTCCCATAACGCAAATAAATTCATATCTCCATGAATACTTGTCGAAATTGGATGGTCTTTAGATCAATCCTACACTTCTCGACGAGAGGAATCCAAGAAAAATATCAGCTTCCATAAATAAGATGACCCACATGAAGTTTGGCTCTAGATGCCAATTTTAACAAGTTGTTTCCCAACAACAGTCTATGGGGGGTAGTCCCTATGGAAATGAGATGATGAAAGACAAGTTGGGAACCAACTTGTTCGGGAGACACAGTTGAGTGGCCTAGGTACTTGGTTTAATTTAGCAAGACTTAAGGGTTTAATTAGATTTATAAATGAGACCTGTACTTTATGGAGTCAAAATTCTTGCTTATTACAAATTAAGGCCAAGTAATCGGATGGACAACCACTGCTTAAATGATTGTCTAACCTATATGCTATGCAAATCCTAAAACCTAGATGTGATGCAAGGCTTTTGGTTAATTTTAAATAAGATGCTTATTCTAAATGGAACCTGTTGAATACTACATGTCAACGACCCATAGTAGTACACCGCCTTTTTTCACAAAAGGAATAGCGCCTGATCGATGTGTCTGTGCCGTTCAGCTATCATCATCAGCCTGATTATCATGTTACAATGTAAACCTATTCTGCATGTGTATAATGTAAATAATCTCAGCAGATCTGTGTAGTGTATGTAATTACCTAGGTAAACCTACTTTTCTGCTGATGATCTACATTCCGGGAGGTTTTTTGTCTCACTGATCCTTTCTCGGATGGTCGACAGAGTTTTTCTTCAGCCTTACCCCAAGAACGAAATAGATTTTGTCATTGGGATCTTAGGGGAGCCCTAATGTTCTAGATTGAGTCTATGTAAAAGTGATTTGGAAATAATCCTAACTATTTGGTTAGGTTATTTTATTACAAATTGCTTGGTTTGTTGGATTATATCTGTGTTGTAGAATTGAGTAGTCTGTGAGGGTCTTTTGCAAATGGGCTTCCCCCTTTGAGATGTAAAAAATGTAAATATCATGATGTAAAGTGTCTTGCGGGTTGGAAAAATGATTTATCCCCTCATAGGTTAATTAATTAATTTTTTTGGCTAAAATTAATTAAAATCTAAAGGTAGAAATTTAATTAATTCTCGGTCCTAGGTAAATTTAAATGTTCCGAAGGCAAAATTCGTCGATCCTTAAAAATTAAATTTTAAGAGGTCCAAAGACTAAGGTAAATTAATTATTTTGCTAAATTTTAAGCCTTTGGTCCCCGAGGTTAAGTCAAAATTAAAATTTTAAGATAATTAATCAAAAATTTAATCTTTGAATTAATTAAAATACATTTAATTGGAAACTTTGAATTTCCTCAAGAATTTAAAATTTCGATGGATGAGATTAAAAGAAATTTTGATTTTCATTGACGGTCGAGATTGCTTTGACAAGGATCACTCGAACTAGCCGTTGGAAGGTTTATCTTTAAATAGGAGGTCATTTATCAGTTGATTGATCCGATCTTTTGAGTCGTGTGCTAAGCGAAAAGCTCTCGTGTAATTGTTTCTCTGAGTAATAAAGGAAGACTTAGGGGTTAATTTTCGTTGGTGTTACTCTTCATGGAAATACTGTAAGATGTATCGTTTTTCATGTGTAAAGTTTTTTAGCCATTGATAATAGCTTCTGAAGAGTGATTTGAGTACAAATATCCTTCTCGGTGGCTGGGGTTTAAGTGATAATTTAAATTTTGAATGTAATAGCAGGTATCTCTATTTATCTGAATTTTATTATCATTTTCTCGCTCTATGTTGATCGCTGAAATGAGTTTTACAGGAAAGTCTTGATTTTTAGATCATCGGGCATTCAGTGAAGTTTTCAGTTGAACCACCCAACTCTAGGTTCGTGTTTTCTGAAGAGCCCAACTTAATTTGATTCTGGGCTTATCATAAGATATTTTTTACTAGTGATGCATGAAGGGTTTTGAGCTCAGCAACTCCTTTAAACTTTAAAAATTTTAATTTTTACGTGTGAAATTGATGAATTTGGCTGTTAAAAGCCTTAGACTATCAGATCTGGGAGCGGAGTTGGACTCACACTCCTCAGATCTGATAGATCTGCCATTCGTGTTCATAGATTTGTAATTATTCTCAGTTTTCTGACTTGGGTTTGTCTGGGTTTTTGTATATACCGTTTGGGTGTTTTATTGTTGTTTTGCAGCTACAGATCTGAAGAAGAAAATTGTGTAGAGTCCAGATCTAGGCCCTAGAGGGTAAGATCTGGATCTTTGGGGTTCATCAACATGATTTTGCAAGGAGATTATTCAATTAATTTTACAGTCTAAGGGTTTAAAAAGTTTTACATCTAAATTTTTTTATAAGATCTGGAAATTTCGTGAGCATTTCATGGTTAGATTTGAAGCAGTTGGATTCAAAATTTTAATTAAAATTTCCAAAAAGCTTTCAAAGTGTTTATGGGATTTGTTGCTTGGTTTTTCATTTTCATTGTGCAAATTCAATTTTTTTTACCCTCTCAGCCATCAAACTCTTGTTTGCATTCTCTCTTGGCTGTTCGTTGTCATTCTTCTGCATATCCAGCAGTCCTATTCACCCGATCTGCATTCTGTCCAGCCCTTTTGCTGCTAATTTGCCTTCATTCCCTACACGCTGCCTCAAATCTATTGATTTTTGCTGCATGTAGTTTCCGTCCACAATGTGTTTCCCTCACCGCAACGAAAAAACCCTTTTTCTTGACCCTCGGTCCTCACTCATTTATCCTCGAAATTCCGTCCAACCTGCTGCGTCATCTGGCTTCCCACGCGAATAGTCCATATTTGCAGCCCTCTCATTTTTCGCTGCTATCATCGTTGCTTAACCTCTATAAATCCACCGCTTGTTCAAACTTGCTAAACCCTCATTAAATCATTGCTTCCTGCATCTCCAAGCTCTCTTGCGCTCCTAAACCTGTCCGCCCATTTCTGACAATCCATTCTCAGCAGATCCGCGCTGCCATTCCTCTCGTCCAGCTTCTCGCCCATCGTTGCAGCTCCCTCCTCCGTCTTCCGTCGACTTGCATAGCTTCTCCTTGCTACCGCCGTCAAAGACCTCCACGCACATAGCAAACCTCATTCGATAATCAAAGTGTTAGGGTTAGTTTATTTTTTTGATTTTATCTTTGTAATATGCATGGTCTCGTTTCTATTTAGTTTAGGTTAGTCTAAATTTTTAACACATTTGATTTTTTTTTTACACACATTGGATTAGTTTTTTTTATTTCTTTTATGTTATATGTATATACTTAGAGATTATTTCAAATTCATTTTATTTTTGGATGTGTTGTTTTATTTTGATTTTTGTTTTGATTTCACATTTCTTTTCACTTATGATTTTCTTTTTATTCCGATATTTGATTTCATTTCACCTATTTTCATTTTTTTATTTTGATTTTAAAAATCATGAAAAATAAAAATAAAAAACTTGAACCTACACCAGATTGAACCTACACCAGATGGATGTGAAAACTGCCTTCTTTCATGGTTCGCTTAAGGAGGAAGTGTATGTGGAACAATCCGAGGGGTTCGTGGTTCAAAATCATGAGACACATGTATGCAGGTTGAAGAAAGCCCTCTATGGGTTGAAGCAAGCTCCTAGGGCTTGGTATGAGAGAATTGATAACTATCTTATGAAGCTGGGATTTACGAGAAGCGGTGTTGACGCGAAGCTATACTTCAAGGTTGAAAAGGACGAACCTCTCATTTTGGTCCTTTTTCTAGATGATCTCTTTTTGACAGGTGATGACCCTTTCATTCATCAATGCAAGAGGGTGTTGGCTTCTGAGTTCGAGATGAAGGACCTAGGACTGATGCCTTATTTCCTAGGGTTGGAGGTTTGGCAAAAGCCAGGTGAGTTTTTCCTTTCTCAAGGAAAATATACTGTTAAGCTACTTGAGAGATGTGGGATGGTGGACTGCAAGTTTGTGACTACTCCGATGGAACTTAGTTTTAAGAAACTATGTGGAAGTGTTGCTGGGCCCAGATTGGCGAACCCTGCTGAGTATTTGTCAAATTGTGGGGGTACTGATGTTCTTGGTCAACTCCCGTCCTGACATATGCTTTGCTATGAACACATTGAGTAAATATATGGTCGAGTGTCATCATATCCATTGGATTGCTGCCAAGAATCTTTTGAGATCTCTTCGGAGCACAATCCACTATGGACTGAGAAACATTGTCAGGGATTTGTGACTACATGGATACACAGATGCTGACTGGGCTGGCAGTGTGTTGGATCGTAATAACACGTCTAGGTGTTGCTTCTCTTTGGGATCTGCTTCTATATCTTGGATGAGCAAGAAGCAGAAATCGATTGCACTAAGCACTGCGGAGGCTGAATACATTGCTGCGAGTATGTCCTGTTGTGAATTAGTTTGGTTGAAGAAGCTCTTCAGTGAGCTATTCAAGCACGTGCTGGATACCATCGTGATCTTTTGCGACAACAAGAGTGGGATCCGTCTATTAGAGAATCATGTGTTCCATGACCGCTCCAAGCACATTGATATCAGGTACCACTTTATCCGGGATATGGTACAATGGGGAGTAGTTAGGCTCCAACAAATCAGGACAGATGAGCAGATTGCTTCCATTCTCACGAAGCCTTTAGGGAAGGTCAAATTCTTAACCTTCCGAGAGAGATTTGGAATCATGGAACGACCCTCCTATGAGGGTCTCGTATGACTTGGACACAGAGCTTTGGGAGCTTTTGGGGGCATGGGGTACTTCTTGGAGCTAGCTATGAGCGACCATAGGGTGAGTGGTTCACCTTCCCCTAGTGGTGCGCTAGATACAAGGTGAGTGGTTCACCTTCCCCTGTGATACCCAATTATGGTTGACATATGTGTAGGGTGAGTGGTCCACCTTCCTGTACATGGACACATGTATGTAGGGTGAGTGGTTCACCTTCCCCTACAATTGACATATGCATAGGATGAGTCACCTTCTCCTATGGCATATGAGAAGGATGAGTGGTTCACCTTCTCCTGCTGATGCCCCGACACACATCCTACCCATAAAGTCTAGGAATCATGGGAAGTACCTCTCATTTGGCCAATGAGTTGGGAAAACCTGGTTAGGGAGCATAGCACTACCAATGGACACATCGTGTACTGTCGTTCTCCCTATGACTAGGATGCATGGTGTTCAACAACTTGACCTAGGATCAAGGACTGGTTTTAGTCAGTGGAGAGTGGTATGATACAATCTTGATCACGTCTTCTTCATTATTATTTCATGGTTTAGCAAAGCAGTACAGGACAATGATGCCAGGGATGAGATAGAATGACAGGTTGGCATGACGATGGATTGGTAGGTGGGATTCTCCATAGTTGAGAGGGAATGTTAAAATTTTAAACTAGGGCCAACTTCCACTTTAGGACAGCTCATATGATGGAGATGATTATTGCATTGGATTCCTCTTTCGGAGAGGTACAATTTTGATTTAAAGATCATCTCATTTTGACAAGCAGAAATGGAATTATGAATTTATTCTTCTTATGGACAAATTGTCAAGTTCAGCCTCAGTCAAATGTGGGCTCATGAAGCTTAATAGATGGGTCTCCTCACCCTCAATGAATTGTATAAATAGGAGTGACCCTTGTCTCATTTGGACACTCACTCATCTCATCACATCATGTTCTCTCTCCTCTCTTAATTGGTTTGTACAACTTGGAGGCTCTTTTCTCTTCGCATGTGTGGAAGGAAGACTATTTTTGGAGGCCGAAATTTTTTATTATTAGGGCAACGTTGACTTGGGTACTTTGACTGCAATGTTGACTTTTGTTTTGGACTAGAACTTCGATCCTTTTAGGTGGCATTCTTTTCCATGCAAATCGAGGCATTTGGGGACAGTTTGACCACATTGACCACAACGTTGACTTTCTGTTTGACTGTAGAAATTACAAGAAGAATTGTTTGGGTTGATTGAGCTGTTTGTTGGAAATAATACTGAGAGGGGGGGTGAATCAGTATTATCAAATCAATTATTTTTCATTTCACAATCAGATTTGTATACGCTACTTCAGTTATGGGAAACTGCGTATATACGCTACTGTGTCTAAAGCAACTAGCATATATCATAAAACTTAAGATTCATTAAATGTTGATCTTTAATCAACGCATCAGAACTTCATTAAACATAAGAACAATAAATAGGAGTAGTAAAATAGAACAGATCATCACACACATGGACACAAGATATAAGGTGGAAACCCAATGTGGGTGAAAACCACGTGCTGCAATTCGTCTCTATCTTATTTTAATAATAAACTTCTTTTTACAAAATTTTGTACTGGTGCAGTTTATACCAGTATGCAGGGTTCTACCTGCAAGAAAGCAACAACCTTCTCTCGTTCTCCAGCTTCTCTTGGAAGGGAGCTACAACCCCCTTAGCTCTTGTACTAGCTGATGTACTAGTATGTAGGTGTTGACCTACAGAAGGCTACAACCTTCTCTTTTCTTCCGGGGACCACGTTTCATGAATTTTTAGACTGGATCCATCAATAACATTAATCAAACATCAAATATATCTGCATCAACCAGTCTCCTTTTCTTCAATCAAAACTGAATCAAACAATTACTTCTGTGAATGCTGTAACCAGAATACATTAACAGTAACCAGAAACCAATCCTGAACCCAGAATACTGCAACAATAAACAGAAGCAGCTAAAACATATTTCATGAGACATACGCTACTTCAATATGTAGAAACCTGCATGCATACACTGCTATATTAAGGCCAACCAGCGTATACGCTGTTTTGACTTACAGAACCAGCGTGTATATGCGCCTCTGGTGTGCCGAACCTGCGTACAGATCTATAAAAGATAATTTACCCTTTTCACTTATTCAGACATCAGTTATACCCAGATTATCAGATTTATAGATCAAATCATGTGCCAAATATAAGAGATCAAAATCACACAAAAATACTACTATTCAAGCCTTAAGATCTTGACCCATCAATAGAACTTATCCATCTTTTAGCGCTCAGGTTCCTCTTTGGTTTAGATCTAGCTATGCACCATAACCCAATTCTAGATCTTTCTCTTCATAAGATATTCAATCCTTGAGTTAATACCTTTGCCTAATGATCTCGTTCCCCTTTTATAGTTCTAGGCCTTACTCAATACCATGGTCCAAAACCATAGAGAATCAATACCATGGACCCAATACCTGGGTTCAACACTTCAAACGAGATACCATGGTCCAAAACCATAGGTCCAAATTCCAAGGACTAAATACCATGGACCAAAAATAAGTTTTCCCACATGTACGCGCTTTTCCTTGCATGAAAGTGCGTGCATATGTATACACGCCTTTTGATCATCGAACCCGCGTGTATATGCGATTTGGTTAAGAGGAACCTGCGTATATCTCTTTTTCTTTCATTCTGAGAGCTTGAACTGAGATCTTCCATCTGAGTGAGTTGCCATCAAGGACAATACCTGTGCCATATTGCCAAACCCGTGTCATAATGCTAACAATCTCCCCCTTTGGAGTTGATGGCAACCCCAAGTCACTCAAAGTCATTCTCCCCCTTCGTCATCAAGGGCAAAGGGTTATGCTCCCCCTGAGTACATGCTGAAATCTCTGTTCTGCTGTGCTATCCATGCTCCCCCTGACTGTAGGCAAGGTCTGCAAGAAGATGTTCTACAAGAAGAAACATGACTTTATACATCATAAATGACCTTCCTATCACCAAAGACTCATACATACATCCATCTCCCAACCAAGTGGGGATATACCAATATTGACTTATCCACCCAACCAAGTGGGGATACATCAAAGGTTTACACATGATAAAATAAGAACATTACATCATCCATCCCAGGCATAGTGGGGAAACCAAAATAGGCTGTTACATGACCTTGATAAGAAAAGAAATACATGACATAGAGATGAAATATCTACAACAAGACTATGATAGTCATCATCAGCAACATCCGTCAATCATCATTCAGACCAACAACCATGTTCTCCTTCTGCACCTGTTCTACCTGAAAGCAAAAACACTGTGAACTTGAACCAAGATCTTCTAAGATAATGCCAACAATGCATTATTAGAAGTATATATATATGCTCCCCCTGAACCTATGCCAGATGGTCTCTGTCAGACCCATATCAGACTCTTTTCATCCTGAGCCTGTCCCACTGTTTGTCTTCAAATCAACATATACGCGACTGTATCCACATAAATCGGTGTATGTACACGAATTCTCCTCATTAAACTTGCGTACAACCACTTTTCTCTGAAACAGACAAGTTCCAACAGCAAGATGATGCATCAACTACTCCTAGCTTCTATATGAAGTATTCAAATGTCTCCTTGGGTAGTGGTTTGGTGAGTATATTGGCAACTTGTTCCTTGGAGGGAACATACTCCAATTTGACCTTTTGTTCAAGCACTTGTTCTCGGAGAAAATGATATCTGATAGGTATGTGCTTGGTCTTTGAATGGATGACTGGATTTTTTGAAATATTGATTGCATTTGTATTATCACATAAGATGGAGATAGGTGGAGTACAAGTGATTTGAAAATCTTGCAAAATTTGCATCATCCAAAGGAGTTGTGTGCAGCAAGATGCAACAACCACATATTCCGCTTCAGTTGTAGATAAAGCAATTGAACTTTGTTTCTTGCTGAACCAAGATACTAATTCGGAACCCATAAAGAATGCACCACCACTAGTGCTTTTTCTGCCATCCACGCTTCCTGCCCAATCTGTATATGCATGAAGTGTGAGATCTGTATCTCTAGGATACCATAAGCCATAGTTTTTTGTTCCTTGAAGATATTTGAAAATTCTTTTAATCGCTTGAAGGTGTGCTTCTTTTGGATTTGCCTAGAATCTTCCAACTATTCCCACTGCATGCATGATGTCTGGTCGGGTACCTGTCAAATAGAGCAGACTACCAATCATGGATCTATAGGTTGGTTGATGTACTGCTGCTGAATCATCATTTGCGCTGAGGCTGCATCCTGTTACATAGGGGTACATACTGGTTTCGAATCTTCCATGCCAAATTTCTTTAAGATCTCCTTGAGGTACTTGGTTTGTGATAAAAAGATACCGTCTTTATTTTGTTGGACTTGTAAACCAAGAAAATATGTCAGCTCACTAAGCAAGGACATTTCAAATTCTTTCTGCATCACCAAAGCAAAGTTTTGACTCATGGCTTCTTCATTGCTACCAAAGATGATATCATCGACATACACGACATACACGACAAGTATTAGCAATTTATCATTATCAATTTTTACATATAGATTGCTATCTGCTGATCCTTTTGAAAAACCTTGTTGATGGAGGTATTTGTCCAGACAATAATACCAAGCCCTTGGAGCCTGTTTAAGACCATAGAGTGCCTTCTTAAGTCTGCATACAAGTTTTGGATCATTTCTAAGGATGAATCCATCTGGTTGCTCAATATACACTTCTTCTTCCAAGTCTCCATTTTAAAATGGCAGAATTCACATCCATTTGAAATACATTGAACTTCTGAAAGCTAGAAAGAGCAAGGAACATTCTTATGGCTTCAAGTCTAGCAACCGGTGCAAACGTTTCTTCAAAGTCTATACCTTCTTGTTGAGCATACCCTTTACAAACAAGTCTGGCCTTGTTTTTAATAACATCTCCATTTTCATTCAACCTATTTTTGAATATCCATTTTGTCCCTATGACATTCTTATCATTTGGTCTAGGAACCAACTCCCAAGTGTTATTCTTTTCAATCTGCTCAAGTTCTTCATTCATGGCCTAGACCCAACATTCATCTTTGCATGCTTCACTTACATTTCGTGTTCAGTGGAGGAGAGCAATGCTAGATAGCTTGAAGCTTCTGAAATAGTTCTTCTTGTTTGTACACCTGCCTCTTTCTGCCCCAAAATTTGAGTTTCTGGATGATTCTTCTGAACGTACCTGGATGGAGTCTTTTCTTCTACCCTTATCTGTTCTTCTGGTGCCTCATGGGTTTCTTCTTCATCATAAGTCTGATTTGATGTTGAAGGATAGTCCTCATCATCTTCGAAATCTTCAGATTTTCCCTGCCTAAGAATATTTCCTTCTTCATCAACCACTAGATCAATACTTTCAACAATTTTTCCAAGTCTTTTATTGTAACACTTATATCCTTTGTTGTGGGGAGAGTAACCAAGGAGAATGCCTTCATCTGCTCTAGGTTCAAACTTGCCAAGGTTTTCATCAATGCTTTTGATGTAACATTTGCTTCCAAAAATTTTGAAGTATTTTATCGTAGGAGTCTGACCATACCAAAGTTCATGAGGAGTCTGAGTGCTGTTTACCTGGACATTTGTCTTGTTGAGAATAGTAACAGCAACAAATGCAGCTTCACCCCAAAAGGTTGTAGGAGTTCCAGACTCATCAAGAATAGCGCGAGCCATTTGTTGAACTGTTTTGTTCATCCTTTCTACTACTCCATTTTGCTGAGGAGTCCTTGCCGTAGAGAATTCGCTTCTTATTCCATGTTCTTCACAAAAATCGAAGAATTCATCCGAGTTAAATTCCCCTCCTCGATCAGACTTGAGGCATTTGATTCTGTGATCTGATTCATTTTCAATCAAGGCTTTGAATGCTTTGAACTTTTCAAAAGCTTCGTCTTTATGCTTCAGAAGTCCTATCCAACACATCCTGGAAAAGTCGTCAATGAACAATATGAAGTATTCTTCTCTTCGAGGTGACCTTTTCCTGGATGGACCACATACATCAGTATGGACAAGTTCAAGTGGCTTACTAGTTGATCCTTCCTTTTAAGGGAAATTAGTTCTGGTTTGGTTGCCAAACTGACATTATTTGCATATTGTATTGTCTGGAATTCTGATGTCAGGGAGATCACAAACTGCCTGATATTTGCATGCTTTCCTTATCTGAGAGAAGCTTAGATGCCCCAATCTTCTGTGCCATAGCCAGTGTTCGTCATTCTTTCTTAGATTGCATTGTCGTTGTTCTCCCTTGAGTATGTATAAATTATTTGGAGTTCTTATGCCTTTGATCACTGTTTCTCTTGTATCAAGCTCACAAATAATACATCCATTTGATGAAAATATTACCTCATTTCCTTGATCACACATTTGACTGACATTCAATAGATTATGCTTTAAGCCATCAACATACATAACATTTCCAGCTTTGACCTTTTCTTTCAAAAGAACAGAACCTTTACCTATTATGAGTGCAGAAGTGTCATTTCCAAATGAGACCTTCCTTTCCTTTTCTAAGGCACTATATGACTGAAGTTTTTCTTTATCACCTGTCATATGTTTCGAGCATCCACTGTCGATGTACCACTGATTTTCTTGTCCTTCCACATATAAGGCTATACCACATCTTTCTGGTTGCAGTTCTTTCTTTCTCCATGTTTTGGGACTCAATGAAGCTTGCTCCTTCTAAGTTTTTTGCCGAAACCTACTCCTGCATTCAGAATCTTCATGACCGAAGTTGTTACAAATAGAACATTCTATTTCATTTTCAAGAGTAGAAAAGTTATTGTAGGTTATTTTCATGATCCTAGTCACACTCCTTTGATTCCGTGCTTCTATAGTCATGATGGTCTTGTAGGCAACAAATTGAGCAACTTTGTGTCCAAAGTTATGACAAGAGAAACATTGGCCATTGAAGAAATTCTTGTGATTATCAAACCTACCGTCCAAGTGATTGTAGTTTCCATAGGCAAATTGAGAATGATTTTCATGAGGTTGGTTGTAACTTCTATTCATCCTTGAAGTAGATTGCCCCCGATTTACTTGGTGATCTCTGGTCATCCTTGAAGTAGATTGACCTTGATTTACCTGGTAATCTGCTTTATGCCTTTACTGTCGATTGTCAACCTGTTCACTTCTCCTTGCAGCATTAAGATAACTTTTGGAGGTGGATGGCTTCTATGCTTGAGATGCTTCTTCAGAATATCCAAGACCTATCTTGATTAGAGGAGAACATTGCACTTTGATAATCTCATCTAAAGTTTCAGATCCTTTAGCAAATCTAAGATTAAGAGCTTTTGTTTTCTCAATATCTTTTCTAAGTCCCACAATTTCACATTCTAACTTTTCATTGTGTTTTTCCTTTTCAACAAGTTGGAATGTCAGAATATCTATGATCATACTCTTTTCTTTTAAACAGATTTTAAGTTTAGAAATTTCTTCATAGAGATCATCTTCATCTATAGCATCCAAAAAATCACCATCTTCAAAAGCCATCAAGAGTCTATAATCATTAAATTATTCATCTTCATCACTAATTGAAAATCCATCATTATCTTCATGTGTATAATAACTCTTCTTACTTACATTATGTTTTCTATTCCATCTAACTGGTTCCTTACCTTTGTCAAACTTATCTTTATGAGGACACATGGCTACATAGTGACCGACTCTTCCACACGAAAAACATTTGAAAGGTAGCTTACCTCTGAATCTTCCAGAACCCCTTTGAAGGTTCTTGACAAAGTTTGATTCTTCCTCTCCTTCTGACATATGTCTTGAATCATTGTAATCTCCTTTTCCTGAAGCTTTGAATGTGGCTTCTCTCCTATCTGATGGTCCCCCTTTTCTCATTTCGAAAGCAGTTAGGATTCCGTGCAGTTGTGACATGGTAATTCTTTGTAGATTCTTCGTTTCTTCTATGGCAAAAACTTTTGATTCAAACTTAAAAGAAAAAGATCTTAGAACCTTTTCAACAAAAGTAACTTACTTTATCTCTTCACCCAAGTTTTTCATACAACTAACAATCTCATCTATACATAAGAAATAATTAGCCACACTTTCATCATTGTGCATTCTGAGATTTTCATATTGAATTCTGAGAAATTGTAGTTTTGCACGTTTTACCTAATCATCTCATTCATAGCTTAGAACGATCTTGTCCCATATCTCTTTTGTAGTTTTGAGCTGCATAACCTTGATGATTTCTGATTGAGATAAACTCCCTAATAGAGTATTGACAGCCTTTGCATTTGTTTCATACTGCTTCTTACCAACCGTATCTGTAGGAGTTGCTGATGGAAATGTGTATCCTACTTCCACGATATCCCAAACTTCTGTACCAAGAGATTGAAGATAGGTTGTGATTCTTACCTTCCAATACACGAAGTTCTCCCATCAAAGATTGGTGGCCTGATAGATGCCTCTTTTTCGTAGTTGCTCATGATGATAGATCTTCCTTCAAGCAATCAAGCTTCTTCTGAAGGACCTGCTCTGGTACCAATTGTTGGAAATAATACTGAGATGGGGGGGGGGGCGGAGGGGGAAGTCAATATTATGAAATCAAAACACTTTTTCATTTCCATACTCATTCAATACACTACTTCAGTTAAGGGAACCTGCGTGTACACGCAACTGTGTCTAATGCAACTAGCGTATATCCAGTAAACTTATGATTTAGTTAATCCATTAAATGTTGATCTTTAGTTAGTGCATCAGAACTTTATTAACCATATGAATAGTAAACAGGTGCAGTAAAACAGAACAGATCATCACGCACAAGAAGCACACATGAACACCATGATGTAAGGTGGAAACCCGATGTGGGTGAAAACCACCTACTGCAATTCGTCTCTATCTTATTTTAATAAGAAACTTATTTTTACAATATTTCTGTACAGGTGCAGTCTTATACCAATATGTAGGCTTCTACCTGTAGAAGGCTACAACCTTCTCTCGTTCTCCAGTTTCTCCTGGAAGGGAGCTACAATCCCCTTAGCTCTTCTACTAGCTAATGTACTGGTATGTAGGTGCTGACCTACAGAAGGCTACAACCTTCTCTTTTCTTCCAGGGACCACATTTCATACATTTTTAGACTGGATCCGTCAATAACATTAATCAAACATCAAATGTAATTGCATCAACCGATCCCCTTAGCACCAACCAAAAACTGAATCAATCAATCACTTCTCTAAATGTTGTAATTAGAGTACAATAACAGTAACCAAAAACCAATCCTAAACCCAAAATACTGCAGCAATCAACAGAGGTAGCTAAAACATATTTCATGAGACATATGCTACTTAAATATGTAGAACCTGCATGCATACGCTTCTGTATCAAGGCCAACCAGCGTATACGCTATTTTGACTTACTGAACCAGTGTGTATACGCGCCTCTATTGTGTTGAACCTACGTACATATCTATAAAAGATAATTTACCCTTTTCACTTATTCAGACATCAGTTATACCCAGATTATCATATTTATAGATCAAGTCATGCGCCAAATATAACAGATTAAAATCACACAAAGATATTACTATTCAAGCCTGAAGATCTTGACCCAACAATAGAACTTATCCTTCTTCTAGCGCTCAGGTTCCTCCTTGGTTCAAATCCAGCTATGCACCATAACCCAATTCTAGATCTTGCTCTTCATAAGATATTCAATGCCCTAGTGAATGCACTTGCCTAAAGATCTCCTTCTCCTTTTATAGCTTTAGGCCTTACTCAATACCATGGTCCAAAACCATAGAGAATCAATACCATGGACCCAATACTTGGGTTCAACACTTCAGATGAGATACCATGGTTCAAAACCATAGATCCAAATACCAAGGACCAAAAATAAGTTTTCCCACATGTACGTGCTTTTCCTTGCATGAAATTGCATGCATACGTATACGCACCTTTTGATCGTCGCACCTGCGTGTATACCCGACTTGGTTAAGAGGAACATGCGTATATCTCTTTTTCTTTTATTCTGATAGTCTGAACTATGATATGTCATTTGAGTGAGTTTCCATCAAGGACAACACCTATGCAATAGCGCCAAACCTGTGTCATAATGCCAATAGAATATAGCCCACTAATCGAGCCTCCTCTAAGTGACGATGAGGGAGCAACACAGGCTTCACCGCAGAGTGCTGTCTAGTTAATAAAGCAAGGGTTTCTATGAATACCTCTTCCATCCACGCTACCTCCACCTTCACCTCCACAACATACACCTTCACCCACACCACCACCACCTTTGCCACCATTCAATAATGTCGAATACAATGAAATTGCTTGTTTTCAAGGGCTTGGGAAATGAGGACCGAGACCAGTTTTGGTTCATTGCAAAGACCATCTGAACTTCACAGAATATTACAAATGCTCATATGAAGAAAGAACAGTTAGTTACTGCTCTACAAGATCACGCGTTGACGTCGTACATTAAGTACTGCACTAACAACCCGGTGGCGTCATTAGCAAACACTCAGACTGCTCTGAACAAGGAATTCGATAGGCCTAAGTCTGAAACACAGTCAGTAGTGGGGTTCAAGGAAATCGTGATGAGGATCGGTGAAACACCCTGGGACCTGGATCAGAGACTGAAGTGCGAAATCCGTGAAGCCAATATGAATCTCACAGACAGTGAGCGCTGCAACTAGTTTATAGTCACGCTCCTGCCTCACTTAAGCATTGCTCTATCACAACAAAAGATAGGAACGCATGAGGAAGCGGTGGAGATAACAATGAGATTACATGGGACACCTATCCAGGATGTGATGTTGGGAGTTCAACAGATTCATGCAGATTTTCAGAACCTCTACTTGGAGTTTCAGAGCTTGAAGAAGGAAAATGCGGCTCAATCGGAAGTGCGCAAATAATTTTGGTGCTTCAAGTGTAAGAAACAGGGGCATGATAAGGATCATTGCCCTGTTTTTGTGAATTATATGGCAAGAGTGGGGCCCATGCCTCTGATGCCGGAAGCCCCAGCAGGACCAAGTACAGGGCCCGTGCTATGGTGCGCTATCTGTCAAGTAGCAGGGAAACATGTAATAGACAATTTCCACTTACTGCAAAAATTTGTACAGATGCCGCAATAGTTATTCTACAAATTTTGTAAATCGGTAGGCCATGATGACCGTAACTATCATAGCTATGAATTAATGATTGAAAGAACACCTGTATATTGGATGCTAACAGAAACTCGGCCTTTGGATCAAGGCATCGGGTGAGCGCGTGGAGGATATCAGGGATACAAACGAGGCTGAGGAGGAGGAGGACCTGGTAGAGGTCAAGGGCAAGTTATTTGCTATAATTACAGAGTGCCAGGGCACTATGCGTGGGAATGTATGAGCTAGACATGTCTGTCATGCCTCTATTGTACTTAGTTTGACCACACGATAAAAGAATGCCCAATATTGATAGCTAAAATGCAGGAGAAGAAGGTGCAGTCTCAACAGCCTACCCAGAACCTGTAGATGATGAGGGAAGAACCTCGCGAAGAGGATCCCAATGTCAATATTATGCTACGAAGTGGTGTGATGACTGGTGATGATAAGGGAAAACAATTTGAAGAACATGGATGGGTCTGCAATGCTCCAGAAAAAGAAGTTGAGTTTGATCTGGAGTGCACAAAGGAGACGTTTATGGAAGAAAAAAAAAGCTTCACTGAAGCCTCTACCTCAGGAAGACAGGATAGGCTATCGGTAGAAGTTGACCCCTCCATGCTTATTACTTTCTTGGAGCCCTGCATGAAACTGCTACACAATAGCAGGGCTATGAAAGGTTTACATGGGTTGATAAATAAATGTGCTGGCAGGGATAATGCATCTGATGGGCACCACGTGGTCAAAAATATTGGCAGACATAAGACGAGAACATGATGCGAGATGAGGCTCACCGAGAAAATAGGAGAATACGGGATGGATCAAGTTATTTTGGATTTAGGATCAGATGCAAATGTTTTTCCTAAACATACTTGGGAAAATATGGGGAGGCCTACACTGCAGTTGTCTCCGATTCAATTAATAATGGAAAATAAATAGAAGATTATCCCTATGAGGTGCGAGCGCGTTGGGTGACTTTGAAGTGATAGAGATTTTTGATGACAACAATCCATATCTCGTGCTCCTTGGAATTGATTGGGATATCGACATGAATGGGGTCATCAATTTGAACAAGCGGACAATGTCGTTCGAAAGGAAAACGCTTCGCATGGTAGTACCATTGGACCCTGCAGAAGGACCACGCTATACTGAACCAGTCTGCGACTATGAGGAAATCGACAATGATTTGGACTAGATCTATAAGATAACAGTGTCAGACCAAGATTGGGTTAATCCAACCACCGATGGAATAATCGCATGGGACCGCGAAAGCTCCTATACATCAAATTTAGATGAAGAATTGGAGCACAGGTAGAATAGGTTACATGAAGTATCTACGATGCGATGTAATATGATGACTAAAGCACTGCACTGTGTATCATCCTAGGTAAGAATTCTACCTTATTATGATGGTCTAACTAATGTGGATAAATTTTTGGATGCATTTGAAAGGGAAGTGCTTGAGAAGCATCGCTTCTAAGCGTTGGATTTGGCACTGCGTGCTACGTCTGCACGGTGGTGGGGTACACATAAAGATAGCTTTGAAGAATGGCGTGACTATAGGAGGATGATGCGGATAGGATTTAGTCACCCCAAGGTACGGTTCACTGAGAAGTATGATGGGAGAGATGATCTATGTGATCATTTGGCAAAGTGGACTAAGGTTTATGGAACAGAGCCATAGCTAGAGTGGGTGCATATTTTCTGTCACACCTTGGACATCATTCCTATGAACTAGTATTTGGAAACAGAGCTCCGCCATGACACCGCGGAATGGGATATCTTAAGAGAGGGGTTTGTGAGGAAGTTCAACTTTGAATATGGATTTGAGAGTATTGACGAAGCATTGTAGGATATTTAGGTAGCAATCTTCAGAACTCCGCAGGATCCCTTGGAATTGATTCAACCAGATTGGAGCACTATGCTGTGTCATGCATTGGAATGCTATAATATGACTGCTGAAGGAGAGGATGAGGATCCAAGGAATATTAACATCCCCAAAGCCTAAGGCCACTGCGAAGTAGAGGGACCACAGATAGAGAACCCTGACATCACCACACCACTGAAAACTAAGCAAGTAAACATTGGTACAAAAGCAGAACCAAAGTTTACGAAGAAAGGGGATTACTAGGATGATGCTATGGTGGATAAAGTTGTTGAGTTGCTCCGCAAATATCAGGATTTATTTCCCACCAAATTTTTGGACTTAAAAGGCATCATACATGATTTGGGAGTGATGAAAATCACCTTGAAACTAGACGCAAAGCCTGTTAAGCAGAGGCCATATCACTTTAATCCCAAATACAAGGAAAAGATCCACTTGACGTTGGACAAGATGCTTGCAGCGAGTATTATGAATGGGTGGAGGAATCTGATTGGGTGAGTCCAATGTTTTTTTAGGAAAAGAAGTAGAAGGATGAAATAAGGATCTGCGTAGATCTCAGGAAGCTTAACGATGCTTACGTTCATGATCCTTTTCCAACTCCGTTCATAGATGAAGTACTGGATAATGTTGGCAGGTAGGAGGCTTATTCTTTCACTTATGGGTTATCTGGATACCATTAGATAAAGATCACGCCAAAAGGCAGGAGTAAGACCACCTTCATGATAGAATGGGGATGTTTCAAGTATACAGTGATGCCTCTCAGACTTAAGAATGCGCTATCAATCTTTTCACGTGTGGTCATCACGGCATTCAAAGAGTTCATTCACAAGTTCTTGGAGGTCTATTTCGATGACTAGATAGTGTTTGGGTTGGTTAAGCACCATGTAGATAGTTTGCACTTAATGTTGGATACATGCCAAAGGTAAAAAATTGCTCTAAACTTGAAGAAATTCTTATTTTGCGTCCCCTTTGGAATTTTATTGGGTCATGTTGTATGGAGGCAAGGATTAATGGTAGACCCTGCTAAGATCGCGGTTATAATCAATTTGGAGGCATCATAGGTGATTTGGGAGTGATGAAAATCACCTTGAAACCAGACATGAAGCCTGTTAAGGAGAGGCCATATCGCCTTAATCCCAAATACAAGGAAAAGGTCCACTTGGAGTTGGACAAGATGCTTGCAGTGGGTATTATTGAACCAGTGGAGGAATATGATTGGATGAGTCCAATGGTCATTCAGGAAAAGAAGCAGAAGGATGACATAAGGATTTGCATAGATCTCAGGAAGCTGAATGATGCTTGCGTTAATGATCCTTTTCAAACTCCATTCACAAATGAAGTACTGGATAATGTTGGAGGGTAGGAGGCCTATTCATTCACTAATGGGTTCTCTGGATACCATCAGATAAAGATCATGCTAGAAGACAGGAGTAAGACCACCTTCGCTATAGAATGGGGATGTTTCCAATATACAATGATGCCTTTCGGACTTAAGAATGCATCATCAATACTTTCGGGCGTGGTCATCACGACGTTCAAAGAGTTCATTTACAAGTTCTTGGAGGTCTATTTCGATGAATAGACAGTGTTTGGGCTAGTTAAGTACCATGTAGATAGTCTGCACTAGATGTTGCATACATGCCGAAGGTATAAAATTGCGCTAAACTTGAAGAAATGCTTATTTACATCCCCTTTGTAATTTTGTTGGGTCATGTGGTATGTAGGCAAGGATTAATCATTGACCTTGCTAAGATTGCGGTTATAATCAATTTCGAGGCACCAAGGAGTGTTAAACAGCTACAGGCAACATTGTTCCATAGTGGATATTATCAGAAATTCATTAAAAGTTATGCTCAGATTACCACGCCTATGGAAAAGTTACTGAAAAAGGATGCTACATTCTGTTGGAGTGAAGAGTGTCAGCAAAGTCTAGATGTATTAAAGGAAAAAATGGTCACTGCGCCAATCCTAGTCTTTCCGGATTGGAAGAAGGAATTCCATGTGCATGTGGATACCTCATGTATTGCACTAGGAACAGTGCTAACACAGGTCAGTGAAGGAGAACTAGATCACCCTACAGCATTTGCGAGTAGGACTTTGTCTAAGGCTGAAAAGAATTATTTGACAAAAGAGCGCGAAGGGCTAGCTATGGTATGCGCACTACAAAAGTTTAGACATTACCTGCTAGGCAAGCATTTCAGGATGTACTCATACCATTCTACATTGAAATATTTAGTCAATAAGCCTGTGTTGGGGGGGGGGAATATGCAGATGGTTGTTGTTGTTTCAGGAGTATGATTTCAAAGTAATTTTGAAGCCAGGAAGGTTGAATGCAGGGCTAGACCATCTATCAAGCATTGAAACAGGGGAGGAGAAAACCAATTTGGAGGAAGGGTTACTTGATGCACAACTCTTCTTGGTGCATGTAGCAGATAATCACTTTGTGGAAATTATCCAATTTCTAACCATAGGGATGGGTCCAGAGGGATACACTAGTCAAAAGAAGAAAGAATTGGTGGTGCGTGCGACAAACTTTTCAGTTATTGCAGGCCATTTGTATAAGATGGGATCGGAAAAAATACTTCGACGCTATGTGCGTGGCTTTGAAAGACACATGATCCTCGCTAAAGCTCATGGAAGAGATGCGGGAGGACATTATGTAGGAAAAGCAACAACATAGAATATTTTGCGTGTTGGGTTGTGGTGACCAACACTACATAAGGATTCCAAAGCATATTGTAGGGCATCAAATGCATGTTAGAGGATAGGCAGGCCGTCATGGAGGGATGAGCTACCTTTGAATCCACAGGTGACATTGCAGCCATTTGAGAAATGGGCAATTGATTTTTTATGGCCAATTCATCCTCCAGGCAAGAAGACAGGTGTGCGGTATATAATCACCGCGACCAAATATTTGACCAGATGGGTAGAAGCACAGCCTATGAAGGACTATACCAGGGCAACAATAACGAAACTCCTATTCGAATATCTGTTGACGAGGTTTGGTTTCTTGAAGGTTTTGATGAGTGACTGCGATACACATTTTCTCAATGAAACAATCAGTGCGTTGACAGAAGAGTTATAGGTTTACCATCAGAAGAGTACGACATACCATCCTTAGGCCAATGGAACAGTTGAAGCTTTTAATAAGATATTGGAGAATGCACTGACCAAGGTTTGCAATGTGCAACATAATGATTGGGACGTGCACATACCCACAGTGTTATGGGCTTACAAAACTACATGTAAGAAGCTTATGGGTCATACACCTTTCAGGTTTTTCTATGGTGTAGAAGTTGTAATGCCTATGGAATACATTGTGCCTAGTCAACGCATAGCAGCTTTGACAGGAATGGCGAACCGCGGAGCCTTAGAAGAAAGGCTCACACAGTTAACAAAGCTCGAGGAAGATAGGTTTTTGGTTGGATTCCATCAGCAGGTTCATAAGGGACGTGAAAAAGCTTGGCACGATCAACACATCAAACTGCACACCTTCAACATAAATGATTTAGCTTTATTATATGACAATAAATTTGGTAAGTTTCTAGGAAAATTTTAGATGCACTGGCTGGGGAATATGTTATCAAAGAAATTACAGATGGTGGAGCAGTGCAACTCGTGAAGTTGAATGGAGATCCATTTCTAGGGAAGGTAAATGGAAGCTGATTGAAGCGATACATTGGGGTTCCAACCCAATGACTAATGATGGTAGCACAGTATTAGCTCTCCAAGAAGCTGCAAGGAGGTGCGAGACTATAAACTACACTGCCCATTTTGTAGAGACGTGCCACAAGGGGTCTGCGCAAAACATGATGGTGTCACAATACCAAAAGAAGCACAAAGGGAAGTGACCTATAGGGGGAGAGGTCGCGCAACGTAGACGGAAAGTGACAGTTACCATCTTTGTTCATGATTTGACAGTGAGGAGATGGTTAAGAGGAGTGGGGGCGCGACATTTAAGGTATTTAAGGCTGAATTTAGTGTGAAATCTTGGGAAATCTACCGCCAATCTAGCATTTATGGACAGATTTTGGGGGGAACAGTCAAATTTGAATTCGAATTCACTTATAATTACGCGTGGATATCCAGTGAAAAACATTTTGACCTCTTATAACTTTTGTGTTGAGCTGCCAATTGTATATGAATCGTCAAGTTTACGCTGATTTGGTTGCTAGTTCTATATTTGAGAAGTTACCCGAGGATGCCCAACACTTCATTCTCACCACGATGATTGGACCAAGAGAAACTACTAGCATTGGAGGAACTATCGCCTCCGAGGGAGCTGCCCCGAAGGTAATGAGCATGGATGCTACAGCTGTAGTGCCTACAACGCTGAGGTCACCTAGGCCAAAGCCTACGTCAGTGAGAGAGGTCCCCATGCCGAAGAAAGATAAGAAAAAGAAGCTGGTGCCAGTGTGTGAGTCATTGTGGAAGCATGCTGCCACACAGGCCGAGAGGAAAGTAAATTCGAGCACGAAAGATAACGGGAAAGTGGTGGATTTGGAGGCTGAAGAGGGTACGGAAGATATAGACACCAAGGGGTGGATCCCATAACTAAGTTTCTGGAATATATCCCTCCATGCAAGGGAAATCTGAAGGTCCCTAAGGACCCATATGCAGGACAATTCCTCCTCATTACACCCATGTCACCAGAGAACCTAAACTTTGAAGTTATGCGCTTGGCACGGATCCCGCATTTGAATCTAGAAGATTGGGATTTGGCGGATGATGAGATGTTCCCCCACCTTGTTACAGACACTTACATGAAGAGGGTCTTCTATAAAGAGTTTTGTGTCATCGCGCTGGAGCTTGTGGAGTCAATTCGCGGAGTGAACCAGTCGGGGTTATTGAACCTATTGTGGGTGCCCCACTACCACCGCTCCAATATTAACTTGATCATTGTTAAGTAGTTGTTGTGCCTAGTGCATGACAGGTGTTTGTGGCTGAGTGTGCTGATCTCTATAACTAATATTCTGATCCATCAGATCACACTATTGCCATACTCAAGATTGAATCTAGCCAAGGAATTTAGTGGGAAGACGAGCGAGACCTCACGAAAAGATGAAGGAAAAGTTCAAGCTTGTCAAGAAGTCATGTGGGTACTCTATTATCTCGATCACTGACCCCGCAGTAAAGGTTTCCACGCAGATTTTGGTTGGCAAGGTTATGAGAAAATGTCGCGCGAACGAGGTTCCAGTGCTAGTGGTTTCCTTGGCTACACAGTGCACAGAGGGTGTGCAATTCAACTGAGCGTGCTACCTGTGAAGTGAGTTCCTCGCGAACTGCAGAGAGGCACAAGAAAAGAGTAAAACATTCCACTATTCATGGTTGTTGATCTCGTTCATGCTGGTTGCTTTGGATTTGCCAGAGGATAGCCAGTTTCCTCATGTGGAGAAGGATTTTCCAAAAGCTACAAAGTTTACCTCTCTCTAGACCACAAAAGATGTTGCGTGGGTAACAGAGAGAAAATTATTTTGGGTGTTGATGGAGGTGAGCATTCACACGACCATCAACCAAAAGTCATGGTTTTCACCGATCGTGTTCGAACAACTTTCAGGATACACAGAGTTCAAAGCGGACTTCCACTACGTATATATATGGGCATGGAAGGATCGGGAGCAAAAATGGTTCAACCTACCCTAACTTGCTACAGATGACGCTATTGATAAGCTCATCAAGCATTGGATGATAGATTGGTATTTGCCATCCAATCTGGCCATAGGGACTAGCAAGTCCACGAAGAAAAAGAAGAAGGAGGCTTCCAAGCATAAGGTTCAGCAGTTGGCTGAGAAGCAGAAAAAGGAGGCTGAGGAGAAGGCCCGAGTGGAAGCAAAGCACGCCGCAAAGAAACAGGAAAAACAGGAAGAGCACAGCTCCAAGCGAAGTGAGAAGTCCCCTTCGCCCCAAATGGAGGAGGAAGAGCAATTAGAGAAAGGAAATGGTGGTCAGGATGAGCATAGTACCCCCTTCCGAGTGAAGCGGTACAGGGAGCAGGAAAAGGAAGGGTCGCAGAAGAAAAAAAAGCCACCAAGTCATCACTTGACCCAATTACTTTGACTAACGGGGACCTAAATGAAATAGGTGATAAGGTGCGGGATACCACCTCAAAACTGTTGTAGCAATTCGAGCAGTAGCAAAAAAATACGTTGAGTGCTATTCAGAAGGATTTGCGTGAGTTGCAAATCCAAGAAAATAGGATCCAGGTAGGTGCATGGTAGAGAAGTGCTGCATCAACAAGTTTGGCACGAGGGAGCACTCAAGCAGCCGAGATGGTCCAGTCACTAGATCTTTGGGCAGTCATGCTGCCATATGTTTCTTTGAGCATGGAGGTGGCCACTGACAAGGCTATTGTCAACTCTCTGAAGAACATCGACCTCAACCTGGCTGCACTCCCTAGCGAGTTTCTTCACACAGTACAAGCAGGTGTGATAGCAGAGGTTAAAGCTTAGTAGCAGTGTGCCCTGAACCTTATAAGCAAGTATAGAGTAAACAATGAACAAATTTTTGTTGAGAAATCAACGATGTTGGAGGCACAAAAGAAAGTCTAGGTCCAGAATGACTAGCTTGCAGCCATGGTGGCAGAAGCTTGCAGAATAGTGCCTGAACTAGATATACCTGAGGAAGCATCATTAAAGGTGAAGATCAGAAAGCTGGTTGCAGGCGTGTGCGATGCCAAGACATAAATGTCTAGAGTTTAGTTTAACTTGAATTTGAAGATCATAGAATTAGAGTTGAAGTCACAACCTTCAACCTCGCCAGAGGTTAGGGAACAATGTGTAATATTCCTAATTAGCCATGGCTAATTGGAATATTCGATTTTGTTCAATTTTTGCCTTCTATGGTTATTTGTAAATAAAAAGTGAGGAAGGGGACATAAATCACTTTTAGGATAAAAAGTCACTTCCGAGTAGCACAACGTTGTGACTTAAAGGGGAGCCAAGGGGACTAAAGGGGGACGTAGAAATGGAGCCCACGTAGACACATGGAGGAACTGCGCGGGAGGGAAGGAACACATGGCAAGAGGGGAATCATGCAGGAGGAGGTGAGCCTTGGGATTGAGAGAGGAAAAGGCTATAAAAGAGAGAGGATCCCCCTCATTTGGATCATTCGATTATGTGCATTTGAGCTAGTCACTTCGACTTAGAGCACACTGGCTGTTTAGCTAGTCTACAACACTGTTTAGTGCATTGAGTGTCTACATTCGGAGATCTCACCCTTAGCCCCGGGAGACATCAAGTGCCTACTCGGGCAAGGTACTTCCATCAGCATTTTTGCAGTAGTTTCATCAGCATTTTTGCAGTAGTTTCATCAGCATTTTTGGTAGGAGGATTGAGCATCTTGGAGGACTACGCAACACTGAGAGGGATGACGCAGTTCTTTCTGGCAGGAGTCTAGATTGAGGGTTTGCAGTAGGATTTGTGCTGGGAGATTGAGCAAGGGATTAGCCCTTACATATTGGAGGGTTTTGGTAGAGGTTTCAGGCAGATTGATGGAGAGTTTAATTCAGTGGCAGCGCAGAGCATTGTGGGACTGTGCAGAACCCCAAGGGGGTGATTTTCGGGGGTCGGCCATTTCAGAAAAGCTTTCTTGGTTTTCCTAGGTTTCTTGAGTAGAGTCTGATTCCAGAGTTTCAGCCTTTTTTGAGGAGGGCAACAGTGCCAAATCCTCATTTGATTTCTAGTAGCAACAGCGGCACGACAGTTCTCTAGCAGCTGGGACACAGATCAGAGAGAGGCCATTCCTTTGCTATTCTGAGTGTATTTCTTTACTTGCCTTGTGCAAGTCAAGGTGCCATCTTTCTGATCACCTCCTGTACTCATTCTATTGCTCAGTATAATAAAATGGCTTAGCATTTCTCTCTACATTTCTTAAGTATCTGCTTATATTTCACTTCTATATTACTATACATTACACCACTGTTATTCTTATCATTTTGAGCTCCCCGGTTATTATATCATTTGTACGTATTTGGTTGGAGTTATTGGCGTTTTGGGGAATATCTCTGAAACGGGATATTACAGTGGTATCAGAGCATAGATCTAGCTCAACTTGTGGAGCTAACAATATATGACACCGAAGGAAAATCCCTACATCTGTTATAGAGGTCGGAGGTACAGGGAAATTGGGAGTAGGTTGGAGAACACTTACGGAGAGGGAGACTATGTTCCGGTGGTGGACGCAGAACAGGAGGAGCCTGTGGTGGACGTAGGACAGAGGGAGCCTATGGTTGACGTAGAGCAGGAGGATCTGATGGTAGATGATGATGGAAAGAGATTTGTGGATATGCTCCTCAAATTCATGCAGGATCTGTCGAGGCAGATTGAGGTGATGGGGCAGAGATTCACAGCAGTAGAGGCTAGACAGCTTGACAGCCCACGGGTTTTTCAGGTTGGTGAGGGATCGGGCGCATCCCACCATTTTCCAGAGCAGCGTGATACTACGCAGCAGGTGGCCTCACATGCCCCTACAAGCTCTACCATGCCCACTTTCTTAAGAGCCGACACGAGGGCCGTAGCCCAGAAGGAGGCAGAGCCCAGACATATGGGAGATTATTTTGCAGAGTACCGGGCCTATGGGCAAGAGTTCAGGGAAACTCTCTCATTTAGAGACTTTGTTCAGCTCCAACGGGATAATAGACCCCGTGACCATCATAGAGGGTACCAACATTATCATGATGGTGACACCCACCGTGCAGCTAGTAGATTTCATTTTCGTACATTTGATGGCTCATCAAATAGTTCAGCAAAGTCTTGGGTGGAGAAGCTGGATATTTATTTTCAGCTTAACCAGATGTCGGAGACAGAGGCCATCAAGGTGGCAACATTGCACTTGGATGGTGAGGCCCAGGATTGGTGGTTTCATGGGATGGTTGCACTCGGGCACTCCACAGTGATGACATATGCTGAGTTTACCAGGATATTGATGGAGCGATTTGATCGGAGGGATCCAAAGCAGCATTTTGTTGAGTTGACGAGGCTAAAACAGACAGGGAGCCCAGAGACCTACATTGCAAATTTCTTGAGGGTCTCCGTGATGGTGCCAGACCTATCCACGGCACAGAGGGTCTATATGTATGTTGAGGGATTAACAGAGCCACTTCAGGGTCTAGTTCGATCCACTAGACCAGCCACACTCCAGGACGCTATCAACAGGACACAGGACTTATAGGATGTCTTACCCCAGACTCGGACACCTTACCCCAAGAGACAGACTTTCCAGTCTAAGGGGAAGGATGTGAGGATTCCACCCCCAAAGAGGAATCCAAGACGAGTACAGATTGATGATGATGTCAGAAGGGAGCTAAAGAAGAAGTGGTTGTGCTTCACATGTCAGGAGCCATGGGCACCGGGACATAGATGTGCTACTGGTAAAGCACATTTTATTGAGGTCTTCTCCGAGAGCAATGAAGAAGAGGACAATGAGGATGATGTGGAGGTAGGACATAGCCATGCCGTACAGGGTCCTTTGCCACCTCCACCGCCAGCAGCAAGTGGTGCATCTTTTGCACCCACCGGAGGGGCCCTTGCAGCATTGCAAGGAGTTCCCAAGTATCTAACGCTACGTGTATGAGGGACGATACATGGCCAGCGAGTATCAGTTTTGGTTGACAGTGCGGCGACCCAAAACTTGATCGATGCATAGATGGTTGAGCAGAGAGGTATACAGACAGAGTGCTTCGATGGGTTTTCAGTCTTGGTCCCAGGATCAAACCATGATGTGTGCTTGTTATGTTCCAGAGCTTTCAGTGACGATGGGCACCTATACATGGACTCACCACTTTTTCGTGGTCGATATTCTGGACACCAACATGATATTGGGTGTTCAGTGGCTTATCACTCTAGGGAAGGTCACGACAGATTGGAAGACCCTAGAGATGGAGTGGGATGATGAGAAGACAGGGAGGCATGAGAAGATATGGGGATAACACACATATCCGCCTCAGGCTGTTTTGGCTCATCGGATGGAGGCAATATTCTAAAAGGGAGACATAGAGTGGGCAGTGGAGCTGCGTGCATTAGAGGTAGGGACTATAGGGCAAATGGTACATCTAGAGATACAGTCTATCCTTGATTGGTGTGCCATAGTGTTTGGGGAGATTCCACTAGGACAACCACCAGATTGGGGGTTTGAGCACACCATCGAGCTTGAGCAGGGCATACAGGCCGTGATTACCACCCCCTATAGGTACCCCAAGGCCTATCGAGATGAGATTGAGTAGGCTATCCAGGAGTTGCTGGATCTTGGGAATATCCAACTGAGCACGAGTCCTTTTGCTTCTTCTATGGTGTTGGTGAAGAAGAAGGACAGTAAATTGAGGATGTGCATTCACTATAGGGCCCTGAACAAGAAGACCCTGAAGAATAGGTACCCCATACCCAGGATCGATGAGTTGATGGACGAGTTTAGAGGGGCACGTTTCTTCTCAAAGATTGATTTGAGATCTGGGTACCATCAGATTCGCGTGAGGGAGTAGGACATTCCCAAGATCGCCTTCAAGTGTCACTATGGGCACTTTGAGTTCTTCGTGATGACTTTTGGACTAACCAATACCCCAGCTACATTGCAGTCCTACATGAATCACATCTTCCATAGTCACTTGAGGAAGTTTGTGTTGGTATTCTTTGATGATATTCTCATTTACAGTAGGACTTGGGAGGAGCATCTCCAGCACATTGAGACAGTATTGCGTATCTTACAGGAGCAGTAGTTCTATGCCAAACTCTTCAAGTGTGAGTTTGAGTTGATGGAGATGTTGTATATGGGACACATCATAGGGGTGGAAGGAGTGAGGGTCCACGAGTAGAAGATCAGGGCCATCAGAGAATGGCCAGAGCCGAGAAACGTGACAGAACTTCGAGGATTCATTGGAATTTGTACTTACTACCGAAAGTTCGTCAAGAGTTTCTCAAAACTTGCTGCACCCCTAACAGATTTGACGAGGAAGGGGGCTTTCAGTTGGTCGGATACAGCACGAGCCTTTGACAGGCTCAAGGAGGTTATGAGCAGCTGCCCAGTGCTTGAACTGCTAGATTTCACGCAGCCATTTGTTTTGGAGTGTGATGCGTCAAGAGAGGGGATCGGCGCAGTATTAATGCAGGGAGGTCACCCTATGGCCTTTGAGATCCGGAAGCTCCTTCTGCATGAGAGGTTGTATTCCATATATGACAAGGAGATGCTGGCCATCATGCATGCATTGGCTAAGTACCGGCAGCATTTGGTGGGCAACAGGTTCAGGGTGAGGACTAATCACAACAGCCTCAAGTTCTTTTTGGAGCAGAAGCAGCTACAGGAGAGGCAGCAGAAGTGGATCAGTAAGATCCAAGCATATGACTATGACATTGAGTATGTAAAGGGTAAGAACAACATGGTAGTAGATGCCCTTTCATGTAGACCAGCCACGTTGTCTCTTATGAGCTTGGATACAGATTGGAGGGCTCGACTCTTAGTAGAGTATTCCAAGGACAGGTTTCCATGTAAGGTTCTGGATGGGCAAGTGGCAGATGACAGGTACAGGGTGGTCGATGAGATCATCTGTTATAGGGACCGGATCTTCTTGACTGAGGGGTCTCAGCTCAAGAAGAAGATACTCCAGGCATCACATGATTCACCTTTGGCAAGACATCAGGGGTTTACCAAAACCTACAGGGCCATTAGAGAGAGGTTCTCATGGAAGGGCCTCAAGGAGGACGTGCTCCAGCACATCCGGGAGTGTGATGTCTTCCAGAGGAACAAGGGATAGATGAGCCATCCCGTAGGTTTATTGCAGCCTCTTCCCATTATAGAGGGGAAATGGGAGAGTATTTCGATGGACTTCATCACAAGGTTGCCCATGGTACAGGGCAAGGATTGTATCTTTGTCGTCGTTGATCGACTGACAAAGTACGCACATTTTTTTTCCATATCCGCAGACTATACAACAGCACAGGTGGCCGAGCTATTCTTCAGAGAGATCTTCAGGCTACACGGTCTTCCTAAGACCATCGTCAATGACAGGGGTAGTCATTTCATGGGCGGGTATTGGCAGGAGGTTTTCTAGTTGGTGGGGACGGATTTGACACCGAGTACCAGTTATCACCCACAAACGGACGGGCAGATAGAGATAGTTAACAAGTGGCCAGAGTGCTACTTGCATAACTATGTCAGTGGGCAGCAGTGAGCATGGCAAAAGTGGCTGCATCTGGGGGAGTACTGCTACAATACTTCACATCACATGTCCATTGGTATGTCACCATTCTATGCCTTATATGGTAATCATCCTTTATCTTTTGTTGACGTGATGTTTTGTGATAGCAGAGCTCTTAGAGCCAAGATTTAGATCCAAGAGAGTCAGGATATCCTCCGAGCTCTCAAGGATAACATGGCTACAACACAGAACCAACAGAAGTTGTATGCCAACAGGGGTCGGGTGGAGAGGTAGTTTGAGGTAGGGGACATGGTCTACCTATGATTATATCCATATCGACAGTCATCACTGAAGCAGAAGGTGGCTGAGAAGCTCAAGCCCCGCTTTTATGGGCCATACAGGGTGATACGCAGGATTGGACAGGTTGCATATGAGTTGGAGCTATCCCAAGGCAGCAAGATTCATAACATTTTTCATGTATCATGCTTGAAGAAGGCATTGGGGCAGCAGGTGACAGTGACAGATGAGCTACCACCCATGGATGATGAGGGACATTTGGTATTGCAGTCGGAGGCTATCATTGATTCCATGGAGAGGCAGCTGCGGAGCAGGATGGTCTGGGAATTCTTGGTCAGGTGGAAGAATTTTCCGAATGAGGATGCCACTTGGGAGAGTGAGAAGATCTTACAGCATCCATAACTTCAGTTGCTTGAGGACAAGCAACATTTTGCCGGTGGGGACTGTAATATTCCTAATTAGCCATGGTTAATTGGAATATTCGATTTTGTTTGATTTTTTCCTTCTATAGTTATTTGTAAATAAAAAGTGAGGAAGGGGGACCTAACTCACTTTTAGAATAAAAAGTCACTTCCTAGTAGCACAACATTGTGACTTAAAGGGGAGCCAAGGGGGCCAAAGGGGGACACAGAAATGGAGCCCACACAGACACATGGAGGAACTGCGCAGGAGGGAAGGAACACGTGGCAAGAGGGGAATCACACAGGAGGAGGTGAGCCTTGGGATTGAGAGATTCAAAGGCTATAAAAGAGAAAGGAGCCCCCTCATTTGGATCATTCGATTATGTGCATTTGAGCTAGTCACTTCGACTTAGAGCACGCTAGCTGTTTAGCTAGTCTGCAGCACTTTAGTGCATTGAGTGTCTATGTTCAGAGATCTCACTCTTAGCCCCAGGGGACTTCGAGTGCCTGCTTGGGAAAGGTATTTCCATCAGCATTTTTGAAGTAGTTTCATCAGCATTTTTGGCAGGAGGATTGAGCATCTTGGAGGACTGCGCAGCACTGAGAGGGATGACGCAGTTCTTTCTGGCAAGAGTCTGGATTGAGGGTTTGCAGTAGGATTTGTGCTGGGAGATTGAGCAAGGGATCAACCCTTACATATTGGAGGGTTTTGGAAGAGGTTTTAAGAAGATTGCTGGAGAGTTCCATTCAGTGGTAGCACAGAGCATTGTGGGATTACGTAGAACCCCAAGGGGGTGATTTTAAGGGGTCGACCATTTCAGAAAATCTTTCTGGGTTTTTCTGGGTTTCTTGAGTAGAGTCCGATTCCAGAGTTTCAACCTTTTTTGAGGAGGGAAACAACCCCCAAT
This sequence comes from Pinus taeda, assembly GCA_000404065.3. NCBI lineage: Eukaryota > Viridiplantae > Streptophyta > Pinopsida > Pinales > Pinaceae > Pinus > Pinus taeda. The sequence continues at coordinate 37,280 of APFE030138043.1, forward strand.
CCTCATTTTATTTCTAGCAGCAGCAGTAGCACGACAGTTCTCCAGCAGCTGGGACGCAGATTAAAGAGAGGCCATTCCTTTGCTATTCGAACTGTATTTATTCACTTGCCTTGTGCAAGTTGAGGTGCCATCTTTCTGATCACCTCCTGTACTCATTCTATTGCTCAGTATAATAAAATGGCTTAGCATTTATCTCTGCATTTCTTGAGTATCTGCTTATATTTCACGTCTATATTATTATAGATTGTACCACTATTATTCTTATCATTTTGAGCTTCCCGGTTATTATATCATTTGTATGTATTTGGTTGGAGTTACTAGGGTTTTGGAGAATATCTCTGAAACGGGATATTACACAATGCGAAGCCACTGTGAAGGATGGAGTTGCGACGATGGATGTTGTGGTGGCAGACTGCACCATGCTTTTTGAGCAAGAAATGGAGGTAGTCACGACTCCGCACAAAGATCCCACCCTACAAGCCTTAAATACAGAAGCTCGCAAACTCTAGAAATAGTATGACGAAGTCCGAGCAACGACACGCACCGTTGTTGCCGCACAATGCCTTGCTAAGCTGCAGGAGGCCAGGCAGCTACACCTATAGGTGGAAGCCGTGTAGAAGAAAGAGGCAGCCCTCAAGGCTAGATTGGGGCCTTGGCTTAATGAGGCCTACATTATCTTCGCCAACATTTAGGAGAAGTTGGCGAGCCTACAGAGCATGCAGTAGAAAATCAAGGAGGAGAGTGTAGGACCAACAACAAAGCAACTAGTGGAGCAGATCAAATAGGCAGCAACGCAGAGCGCATCTGAAGTCGTAGTGGTACAAGTACAATTGGGAGGTCTTCACAATAAGATATCGGCACCAGCAGAGTGACTCGGGGGTGAGTCAAGATCTTTGTGTTGGGGTCCTGTTGGGATGGGGTCCCCTAAGGTTAATACTGGGGAAAAAGCCCAATTTTTGTTGTATAAAATGTAAAGTCTCCACAAGTTGTGGTTGCGGAGATCGTAGATAGTTAAAGTGTCATAAAGGCTTTTACTCTTCTTTTATGTAAAGTTGAGTCGGCTTTTGAAGATCTACCCATGGTCCGCGAACAATGGGATTGTATAAATAGGCATGTCTTAGCATGTCTAAGGTAAGTAATAGAGAGGAAGATAAATGTAATGGGTCATTAGAAGGAAGAAAGCATAGAAGTCTTAGAGTAGAAGAAAGGCTCTGCAGCTGTGTATGCAAAGGCCTAGAGTAGAGTCTGCAGCTGAGCGTGTGGATCCCTACAGCTGAGTGTGCAGGGAAGCGTTGAGTCTGTAAGATTGAACTAATTATCACTAAAGAATATTGTTGCAGAAATACTTGTGTTATCTCTTTACTTATGTTTATATGAATACGCCTTATGTTATAATGGGTTTATGAAATAATGATGTATTGATGCACGACTTTATACGATTGATATTGTTACATGAACGCAATTATTGTTAACTATTTACTCGAAGATTATCTTGTTATATGTTGAAGTTATTTAACACTTAATTCGCTCCGAGTAATTATTGGGTTATAAGTCATCTTTGATATGTGTAAGTAGTTGATCCACCTATTCAGGGTCTGCGAAAGAGAGTCATATATCTTCGCGGAGCTCTAAAGGTCGATTAAAGGGAGCTATATCGATAAGCCATAAAGGTTTATCGATCTGTGTGAAGGAATATTTAGGGCATAAAACGACATTACACTAATCTCTGGGTGTGGAAACTTGGTTCCAGCATCCCCCCATACTGCTTCGGGTGAGACTTCAATCTGGACTTCGCAGATTAATGCCGAAGGGGCCTGTAGTGTAGGGATTTGTTTCGAAAAACTAACTTTGAACCTGGGTTAGGACCCACTAAGCCATCATATATGTATTTTATTAATCAGAGAATAGAGAAGAAACACAATTCTTGCTTAAGCCTGAGCACACCCTGCAAGTGTATAGTCTATCCCTTTACTTGACTGAGTGAAACTGGCCCAACACTTAGCCAATTTCAGGCCTTCCCAAGCTCCTATTTCCTTTCGTTGTTACCTTGGGAAATTGAACCTATTTGTTTAGGAATTTCACACCAAGTAATTGTGCAATAGTCTTAGGCCAATCTATGACTGCATGCACCACATGTACACATGGGAATATGCTACAAATGATAGCACACTACCTTGGAATCTCCATCTCAACTGGGTAAATTGAATTCTTTACATGTAACAATTATTTTGGGTTGACTGATCAGTTAATTGGATGATCACTGAGTGTCGTTCAAGTTCCACTTCCACAACTTGACCTTGACTAGCTCTTCTGACAATTAGAGCTAGTTAAACTGACAATAACTCAAATTAACTGAAGCAGATTGCTACAAATTAGAAACCAGTCGTGTAGAAATAAACTCAAGCTTTCCCAACTCGAATTTATTGAGTTAACTGAGTGACAAGAGCCATGTCACCTCATTTAACTACCTCCAAGTATTCTACTGAAATAGAAATTAGAATTTTAATATATTTTGACTAAGGAAAAGTCAAAAAAATATTTTCTTGCTGCATTTTCAACAACCACATCACCTCTACATCACTCCCACCCAATTCCACCTATATCCCACCTATACTTCCATCTAGATGCTACATTTCCTATCCTCTTGCTATCATGTCATCAATCTGCTTCCCATGTTACTACCACCTACATGCCATGTCACCTTACCAAGTCAACATAGTGCTACATGTCCTCCCCTCAGGGTGCCACATCATTAATCTCCCACTTGTCTCTATCATATGGTGCCACATGTGTTTCCACGTCATGTTGGGTTCCACCTAATAATGGGCACTAGGAAATATAGGATTTGACAACTTTCTTAAGCATTTCCCTATTTCTCTTTCGGAGGCCCAGATTCCCAAATGAACTCAAAGAGACCGGATTTTAAACAAGTCCTGGATTAATCCAACTAATCTACCCATTCAACATATCACTTGAATAAGAGCACCTTTCCTATCTCAAACCCCATACAACCAGATGTATTGAAGCCATCTCTTCTTTCTAACACATCCTTCACTTTAAAGATAGTTTTCTCTTCATTTCATATGAGTTAGATTATGTTCCATATACCACTGGAAATATCTTTGAGAGGATTATATAGCCAATTAATTTTCATACTCTTCTGATCAAGGCAAATATAGGAAAAATATTTGTCAAGCTAGGATATCCAATTTTTTTGCATTCATGACTTCAAGGAAAACAATCCGCAACATATATAAACAACAATGACATCACTAGCATCATGAATACTCAACAACATTTCCTTGAGATTAACATTGCTTGAAATCAATGTCTAAACTTAACATCAATGACAATAAAAAGCTTCCAACAACACCCCCTTTGTCATTAATGGCAACTATGTTGAAGAATAGAACTAGGATTCGTCTTCATAATTGTATGATGTAATATATTTGTCAAAAGAAATTTTATATTTTAATAAAATTACTTATTAAAGCATGGTTTCCATTCTTGGGTCATCATTTTTATGTCAAAGCCTCCATTGTAGGCTTCTCGGTTTTATATCGTGCCAATAGAGTTATTATCATTTTTATTAGACCCTTCTTGGGATTTTTTATCATGTAAAAAGAATTATTTTTGGGTCAAATAGGTTATTTGACACATCCACACTAAGTCGGCCATGTCCCTATGAAGTTGGTCTACATTCTGGCATTTACACCCACATAAAGGCTATTTAGAGAGAGGAAATTGGATCTATTTGAGACATTCACTCAACAAGTTTGACATACAAGCAAGAGAGGCAAAAAAAGTGCGAAGTAGCTGGAGAAGGACAAAGTGTGTTGGGAAGGATCTAAATATATTTTTGGGTTATCTATCTCTATTACATGTGAAGTTACTGGTCATTTGTTGGGGCAAGAATTCTGAAAGCTACTACAAGTTGAAGTTTTTTTGGAGGGGTCAAAAATTTGTTGCTAGAATGTCGAAGTTGCTGCTAGGAATCTCTCACTTGGAGAAGAAGGAAGGGTTGACTTGGTGATTGGAGGAAGTCTATGTTTAGATAAAAGGAGTCTTGGATTGTCTCATATTATTCTTAAAACTACTTAAGGAAGAGTTCTAACTGGGCCTTCCCCTTATAGGGGTTTTTCCTTGCATATGTGTATATGTCTTGTGTTTCTCGTTCTTGTGATCTTCATACACATATAATTTGGTAATTTCTTGACGAAAAATAATCTAATGAAGAATTAAAAGAATCCAACATAATTCGCAAGTAATTATCAAGAAGAGGAATCAAAACCCTAATTCCTACACGTATTGATTTCTCAAAAAACTACACTACACATTTTTGGGCATTGATGGCTGTATATTTGACTCCCCCTGTTAGGATGCTAAAGCTCCCACTAACTCTGAAATTCCATTGTTTTTTCATTTGTTCCTTGATTTGAGTTTCCAATGTATATTTTTATGTAACCAAATCACAAAATAGAATAAAAGATAGATGAATGGTTTGAAAATAAGACTCTTAGAGGGGGAAACCTCCTTTTACATCACATAAATGAACAATTCTTGGATGATACAAATGGAAAGACCTCCTTGGTATATATAGGAGTCTAAAGGGTCACAATATAATCAAATCTTACATAACAATAATAATGTAAGGGCACAACAATAACAATAGTGGGCTTCTATGGGGCACAACAATAACAATATCGGGGTTACACTAGTGTTATAAGGACCCAACATGCCCCTCTCCTTAAAAATAGTGTTGTCCTTAATGCTTGAGTAGTTATATATGCTTATGTATAAAATATTCATCCTCCCATGTAGAACCTTCAATAGGTAAGTCCTTCCACTTAATGAGATACTCTAAAATTGATTAATTTTGTAATTGTTGGGTTCTTGTTTCCATGATTACTTTGGGCTCCAATATGATTTTTCCTTCCTTGTCAAGTTTTAGCAATATTGTTTGAACTGGAAGCTTGTCACATATAACCTTATTTAAGCATGAAACATGGAAAACTTGGTGTACTCAGGATGATATAGGAAGCTCCAATTTGTATGCCATAATACCAATCTTTCACAACTGTTAATTTTTCAGACTGTTTTATGTTGTATCAATTATTTTAGCCCAATTCAACACTTAAATTAGAAATATTTCCAATATAAATTAATATTTTCTATCATAAATAGTAATTAAAGATAGAATAATCAATTCAATGACAAAGGAGAAAATCAACATATCAACAAGAGACCCCAGGTTTGGTCTCTCAATTGTTTTTGTTTGTTCTTGACACCTTGCCACAATTGTCCCATGAATGCATGGTCTTGCTCCCTTTCCCAGTTGTCTTCACTGCAACTTGACCATTTCTCCTGCCAATTTTTTTTCTCTATTCATATCTTCAAAACATTCAATATTCAAACAAAGGCCCTAACAAGCCTCAACCACAGTTCTTTGACTCGTCCCTGAGTCAATCTACCTCCAGTGTTGTGGGTCCTATTGTTGTTTATGTGGTTATTTCTACTTGTGGATGCTCCTGTTCTTCCCTCTAAGGGACAACTGTTTCCTCTTCTTCTTCTTCAGTCTACTGACCTCCTTCTCCAAACGAAGGCTCCAACTCAAGAAAAACAGTTTTCGTTCTTACCTAAAATGATTCTATTCACTTAGTTTTGTTTTCCACACACTTGCTATGGAGTCAGCCTATTTGATGAGTTCCTCTATTGTGTTGGATGTTAGATGACCCAGATTGTTGCTTTGTAGTTTGTTCCACTGATATTCATTGTTGTTGTAGAATTCTTTCAGGGCAAGGACATGTTGGTGGACCATAGGTCTAAGGTCTCTGATTTTCTTCTTTGTTTTTTCAAATTCCTCCTCTATCTATTTTTCTTGGGTCTCAAGTGTGGCAATTTCTTCATCAATATTTTGTAGTCGGACGAGTGCATCTTTTGTTGTTGGCAAGTAAAACTTGAAGTTGTTCTCACAGAGGGTAGACAGGCTTATTCTTTATGGCTAGGCTGCGTGACCAATCATGTACTTCATCCATTAGGGAAAACCCATCAGCTAGCGCTTTAGCGAGTGATTCTTTTGCAGTGGTGATGGTGTTGATCTTCTCATCTATTATCCTGGCGTATATCTCAGTCAGGTCATGCAACACCGATCTGACTATCTCCAATTTTTTCTTCATGTTTGCATCCATGGCTACCAAGCTTGAGCATGCTACCTGGATATGGTCGCAGAAATCGACCAACGTGTAGGATGTAATATCCTCAGGAGATTCTATGACACTATCTAATATGGTCAGCCATAGTGACAGAAATTTATTTGTAACTTAATCTACTTGGGCCTATAGATCCCTATTTTCGTGTTTCAGCTGATCTCTTTCTTCAGTGACTTCTTGTAACTATCTTCTCTGCTATCCATGTTCACGTACGAGGTCATCATGTAATTTCTATGCTCTTTGTGAAACTTTTTGGATGAACCCAAACAACTCCGTTGGATGACCAATGATGCAAGGTTTCTTCTTGCATTGCATTTGGATTTGGAAAATTGCTTCTAATGGGTAAGCCACTAGCAATGGACTTGTCAGAGTGAGATGGGGGGAGAGTTTTCTTGTTGCGAAGAAGGGGTGAAATGAGGCATAGGTGGAATAATGGCAGGGTTTGGGATCGATGGGAAATTTATAGGTAATGTGGTTTGGTACTGCTCAGTTCCCACCGACTGAGGAGTATAAACCATTGTGTCATCCCCTACTAGTGGGCCCGACCCTAAAGTAGGGATACCAACGAGTAATTGTGAGCATAATTTCCTTGAAGAGGCTCAAAGTACTACTAGGTAGAGTCCACTTCCATCTCTTATGTGGCTACATGCGTACCAAGGGATATTGTTTCAGGTAGGGTCACATAGGAGGAGGTTGTATGCGGGGATGGATCACGCAATCCTAGTGAGACTATGGATGAGGTTTAAGGATTTCCTTCAATGATTGAGGATGCAGATATGGAATGACCATCCTCGTCAGTGAGGTCGATATTGGGACTGCAGCGGTTGTATTGGGCTTCTTAGGGACTTGATTTTTAATTTCCCTTTTCTTCTTTGGCTTTGGGATTGTTGGTCTTGATTGTGCATGGGGACCAACATTGGGAATTTCTACAGCTAGAGGAGTGTTGATTATCAGATTAAATAGAGTGGAACCTTAAAAAGCCTCGAATTGTGTTTCTTCACCTAAAGGTTCAGTGAAGTTCACAATTGTTTGCTTAATGGACAAAATTCGCTACTCCATCCGAAGAACCATTGTCTCCAGGTCATCCTCTGCTTGTCACTTCCTGTTGCTCCCTGCTGCTTTTTCTATTTGTGGTTGTGGGCTCATCCCTTCAAATAAATATATGTATTTCCCTTTGGTGATCTCACACACAACCCCCAGCCACGAACCAACCTCGCTATGGAATGCTGCTTCTAATAAAATAAATCTTTGCTGCCTCATCTTAAATGTTTTTGGGTGGACGCATCTCGACCTAATGTATGTGTGCCCATGGGTAACCCCAAACCATATATCTTGTGAAAACTCATCCAGCAGCTGTTTGGGTATTCTTTCTGTCATCCTGATGCATCAACCCATACCATTCAGAAAATGTTGCCTCATTGATTTATTTTCTGTTGGAGTCTCATGAAGCTCTCCATGGATCATATCTGAGTGCTATGGGTTGGTCATCTCTAATTTATATCATTTCTCTTCCTCTCGACACTCACCATTTCAAGAGTCATCAATATGTAGACAAATATGAAATTTGTGCTCCTTTTGTAAATATCCTCACAGGCTTCAAATAGCTCATTCAGTACAAAGGCCGACTAGTTTAGCACCTCCCCTTGGCAGTAGTGTTCCGCAACCAAAATTGCGTCTAGGGTACATTCATTCTTGGAAAAATGCCTCATTATTTTCCCTGCTATTATGTAGCAAGCAAATATGATTCCATCCTTGGTGTTAAGATCAATCGTCGCGCCTTTGCCCCCGCGCTAGGTCTTGTATTTCTCATAATAATCCTTATCTCCTTCTTTCTTCGCTCACTTTTTTTCTCCTTGAAAAGTTGTATCCACTGCATTTCCTCCTACAGATAGTCCTGTCCCGTGATGGATTTCATCAAAATGAATGGGATATTATTTGTCGAGCCATAGCGATCCCCCATGCATCCTGCTGGCTAATAAATTTGTGCATTGCATTGTTGGCAATTGCATGCCGAAAATATGTAGGCTCCTAAGATTTGTCGGCATCGATCGCTGAGGCCTTTGAAATATTCTTTAACCTTAGTTTTCATTGTGCCATCTCCCTTTGGCACCTCTTCCATGTATACTTCCTACTTCAGCGATGGAAATTGGAAACAATCTGAGAGATCATTATCCAGTAATGTTGATTTGTCATACTTTCCATATAGATTCTCTACCACTGTAATTCGCTCGTCTGGCAAATCATTTGGGATTGAAATAATTGCTTTTGTCATCTTTGTGCGCCTCTGGTAGAAAGCCATGATCAGAGGTTTGGAGTCTTTGCCTCTCTATTGTTGTTGGTTCTCAGAGTGAACTTGAAGTTTTTGTTATGAAACCAGCTCAAGAAAAGATAGATCAACGCCTTAGAATTCAGCCTCTTCGAGGGGGCAACCTCCTTTACATTACATAAATGAACAATTATTGGATGATTCAAATGACAAAACCTCCTTTCTATATATAGGAGTCTAAGGAGTCACAATATAACCCAGCCGACCTAACAATAATAATATAAAGCCACAAAAATAACAATAGAGGGATTCTATGGGGCAGAGTAATAACAATATGGGGATAATAGGGGCACAACAATATTAATAAGGGATGAAACTACAATAGTAATGGGGTAATCACTAGTATTATAGGGACGCAACAGTTTTTCTATCACCTACCTTTGAAATTTTGAAACTCCCTACATTGCCATGCAAATTAAGTATGCAAACTTGACATGACGTTTCTGACTGGACTTGATAACTAATTACTAACTTTCCCTATGATGCTTAATTGTGTTATGCCATCGTCTGCTGACCTAGATCTTATTAGTATGACGTAGCACGGGAAAGGATATAGTGGGATGCATGGTTACTAAATTTTCTATAATGGTGTGTAATTATTAGCTGATTTATTCCCCAACGAGAAAACATTTTACAGAACTCTGTATGCCAGGTGTAGTATTGCTTACTTATTATGGAAAAGACCTGTAGTATGGCGGAAACGACTCGTGGAACGTGTGACTATCCCCTCGCCGGCCACAAGTGGGTTGTGGTGACATGATATGATTGCCGCAACCAGATTGACATGTGCTATTTATTTTTTAAAAAAATGAAAAAGACATGGACTATAAAGGAGTATGCTGCTGAGCCATGTGACTCACTATGCATTTATTATAGACAAACTATGTATTATTGACTAAAACCTACTTGCAGCTCATTTTTGAGACCCCTTTAATTTGATGGCATGACTGTGGATTGTAGAAAGGCTTCAGGCATGCACCATTCACCCATCCAAGGAACAATATCCCATCCATTTGCGCTAACTTCACCACCCCAGAATCCTTAATCTCTGCAATTATCAACGTCCCCAACCAATTCATTTCAAGTTTTCCTAAAAACTTTTGAAACTTACTGTCATACGGTAGAGCATGATCCCCTATCTTGAAGGCTTTCTTTTTTATTTGTCTGTCATGCCAAGCCTTATGTCTCCTTTGTTCAACTGATTGGTGGAACTGTGCTAAAAACCTCGATTCATACAACTCCATCAGTTGTTCCATTGTCTCTTTCAAAGTTGCATCATCTGTCATTTTGGTGGCCTAAGAGATAAAAATTCTCGGGACAATGAATTTTGCTGGTACTACTGCCTCTCTATCATATACCGATTGGAATGGTGTTTGCTTATGTGTCCTCTTTACTATTGTTTCGCAAGCCCATAATGTTGTTGGTACCTATTCATCCCAATCATCTCGGTTTGCTGACATAATTTTTGTGAGACCCCTCTCAAGTATTTTATTAATGGCTTCAACCATTCCATTGTCATGCGGGTGGTATGGGCTTCTTTTGTTATGCTGGACCATGAATTTCTTCAAGAGAAAAGTGACATTTTCATTAATGAAATGCGTCCCTTGATCACTAGTTAAGCTTTTTGGACATCTAAATATGGATATAATGCACTCAAAGATGAATCTTGTTGTAGTATCAGTTGTACAATCCTTGACTGGTGCTACCTCTACCCACCGAGTAAGGTACTCTATAGCGGTTATGATGTATCTGGCATGTGAATGACGTGATGGTGACGTGATAGGGATGTTGAAATCTACTGCCCATTTCTCCAAGATTTGTACTGCGTGAACTAGATTTAGGGGCAGTTCATCCCGTGATCCGGATTTAAACAGGAACACAACAAATTACAGAGATAACCATAAACACAAAGATGCAGTGGAAATAATACTTCATTTCATTAATGTAAAATATTGAAATATGCTTACAAACAGAAATGGAAATAAAACCAGCTAAGGCGATGGTACCTTATCTCTGAGAAGAGATGTGGTGGCTACATGCCTCTGAACTGCCTTACAATGAGGCTCAAGGGCCTTTTTATTATTGAACAATAATAGAAAACCCTAAACAACCAAGACCCTAATCCGAGGAGATGTAACACCAAGAGTTTATGGGCCCCATTGGGGTGAGTTGGACAGCCAACTTCCCGGGGTCGCGACTTGGTCATATTATCTCTGTTTGATGCGCATGATAACCCGTTGGAAAGATATCTACGAGGACTACGATGGAAAAGATGATTTTAAACAAAAAACCTTGGTGGTAGATTTCCAAGAAAAACATCGTTTAGGGCCTCAAAATGGCTCTGGAATTTTAGGATCCGAAAAACTGCTAAAAATAGTAAACTATGCTACAATTAAGGAAACTTAAAAACTGAAAGAAGAAATGGTGGGGATCCAAGTGGAATTGGTGGGTGGCCACGAATATCCACCTGGATCATTCCTCTCCCCTTAGGAAGCAATGGTCCCCATTGCGTTGAGTTCCTCCATGAGATGAGGAAACTTCTGCTTAACTTGGTCCCTGGTGAGCCACTTGCCCTGGTGAAGGAGTTGGCCTGCTTTGAAAACTCGATACAGTTGGATATTTTGTTGGCAAGTGTGTTTGATTTGTGTGTCCATGATCTAATCAGTTGCAGCTTGTTCCATGCAATTTGGATTTAACTTTGTGGGTGTGCACTATTCTGTAATGTCTGATGTGTCTAGTAATGGTGGAAAGTATGGCCGAAGGTGGTCCACATTGAACACTGGGTGCAGGCCAAGGAATGGGAGAATGCTGAGCTCAAATGCATTAGCTTCCATAGCCTTGGTAATGGTGTAAGGACCACATCAGAGTGGTCTGAGTTTTTGATAAGCTCCGGAAAGGCATTCCTTTCGCAAATGCAACCAGACTTTGTCGCCCACCTGAAACTTGTGTGGCACCCGCTGTTGATCATGTCAATGCTTGTACTTGGCATTTGATTTCTCCAAAATGTCATGGATCTACTGGAAAATATGTTGGATGTGCTCAATGAATTTGTTTTCCTTATCTGTTTCAGACTGGACATGAGCTGAATCTGCGTGAGTAGCTGCAAATGGCATGGCCACATCAATGGGACATAGTGGCTGGAATTCCAAGCCCACCTGAAAAGGGTTGTGACCAGTCGAGTTGTGGAGAGCTCAGTTGCATTTATGCTTAACATAGGGGAGGCTCTCGTCCCATGTGCATGGATGCTTTGAGTTGTACATGCACAGAATGTGGACGATCATCCTGTTGACAACCTATGTCTGGCCATCAGTTTGAGGATGGAAGGTTTTGGACTTAGTGAGTTTGGTGTCCAGCATCGACCAGAGACTAGACCAAAATGTACTAAGGAACTTGTTGTCCTGATCTGAGATGATATACTATCGGATACCAAAGTGTACCCACACTCGTTCAAAGAAGAGTTTAGCAATGGCTTCTGTCGTGATATTCTTCTTGTATGCCATCATAATGGCCATCTTCGAGAACCTGTCGATGACCACAAAAACAAAGTCGTTTCCATGCTTAGTGGAAGGAAGGCCTGACATGTAATCCATGGAGATGGATTCCCAAGGTCGACTAGGGGTAGGCAGCGGGGTATAGAGGCCTTGCTTCTTGATGGTCGATTTGGCATTGGCGCAGGAAGTGCATGATCTCATGTACTTCCCGACATCCTGTCAAAGATTTGGCCAATAAAAATACTTTTGCAGTACTGCCACCATTTTCTCGACCCTGAAATTCCTAGCAGCCCGATTGTAGTGTGGTTCCCAAATCATCTTGGCACACTCACTTGAAGGAACATAGAGGTGACCCGGGTGGCATAACAGGGCATCCTGGAGGTGAAATTTTGGAACATGCTAACCCTCCAAGAGTGTCTAGTATTTGTGGCCGAATTCTGGGTCACTCTTATAGAGAATTGGCGAATCAGAAGTCACGTGCCCACAACAGTTGAGCACGGTGGTTAATGCCATGATCGGTGGTCATTTAGGGCCTCAAAACGGCTCGAAAAGTTTAGGACCTGAAAAACTGCTAAAAATAGTAAATTGTGCTACAATTAAGGAAACTGAAAAACTAAAAGAAGCAATGGTGGGGATCCAAGTGGAATTGGCGGGTGGCCACCAATATCCACCTAGATCATCCCGATGTGATGGCTTCCTGACTCTCTGACAAACATCGCAACTCTTTGCGTATTGTTTAGCGTCCTTATGGACGGTAGGCCACCACAACCCAACTGGGAGTATCTTTCTTGCGATAGCTTTTCCCTCAACATGGCCTCTCGCAACCCCAGCATGGCACTCTTGTAGTACTTCCTACCTTTCATGTTGAAGGAGAAAGCATCCCAGAACTTGACCGAGGCCTAGCTTGTGTAGGTGTCCTGCAATTAACTGATAATATATCGCTCTCACTATTAGGTGTCATTTCTACGTCAACTTGTATCCCTCCGAGTACTATCTTGTTGTTAGTGTTAGGTTCCTATACCAATAGGAGCCATGATTTTGAATGCATAAGGTTAAATCCTTGTAATATTGTATATACCTTTGCTTTTTGTAAATGTTTTCCATATTAAAAAATTAAAAAATGTAAAGAGGGTGTGTCCTAAAAGAATAATCAAAGGACAAAGAATGAAAATAGGTCAAAAAAATGAAATATATGAACCTGAAAAGACAAAAAGAGACCATGAAAGTGTGCAAGTCAAAATGCCACTACTATTTACTTTTTATGCATAGTAAATGATTGTGTGCAACTTGTTACTTATGCCACAATCCATGATAGTCAAAATGTTTAAACTTGGCTATTTCATGCTTTGAATTTTTTTGTTCATAGGTAGTGAATAAATCTGATCAAACAGTGTAATCTTGGCAAATCATTAGATAGGTAGAGTGAATAAAATGAGCTCATCAATTTAATCTAAGCCCTTGGAGGATATAAGGTTAGAATTGGATAGTTTATTTTGTAAAGAAAAGAAAAAGATTGATAAGGGTTTGCTAGCCTAAATGCACCCAAATAAAGTGAAGAAAAAATGGTAGGATTCGTAAGTGGGTAAGTAGTAGAAAGGTTGCAGAAATGTCATGTAATTGATACAAAAAGAACTTATCTCATTGTTTCAAATGCATCATTTAAATATGCATAAGTGGTAAACAAAACAAAAGCAATGGTTCACAACGTGGTTTACTTAACATCCCCTCATTCATTTTAACCCCTATGACACTCACTAACTTCCCTTCCATAATAAAAATATTAATACCTATAATTTTTAAGTCAAAAAGGCTCACAACATTTCTCTGACTTCTGGTGGGATCGAACCCTTAGCTTGATTACTTAAGAAGGAAAGGTGTTAAATTCCATCATAATTCATTCATCCCCCTCACAAAACCCCTTTTCCTAAGGTTAAGTTATCTTGCCTAGGAAAACCCCTTTATAAACATGTTTTATGTACAAAAAACCCACCAAATACATTTATCCTAAAGTACTAGGTATATGGAAAACACACAACATTTCATGTACCTCAGCACACTACCCCTTCCGCTCATTTCACTTCATATTAAATTTTTAATTAAATATATAAAATTCCCAAAAACCCACTACCTCGTATATATTTAACTTCTTATATAAATTAACCCCACCCCTTAGTTTATCTATAAACTATGTTACTACCCCTTATCCCACAAAAAATATTAAAACCCTGCCCTTAGTCCCTAATTCCTCATTATAGTCTGGCCCCATCCCCTAAACCTAGATTAGTCCTTAAACTAATCCCAAAAACACCGTAGTTAAGTCCCCTGGCCCCCCATTAAAACCCATCATTCTCCCCTGCGCAACTCCCATCTCCCGATCACTGTTGATCGTCCCTCCTCTACATCCAACACCTCACAAGAATATTGGGCTAGCCCAACATCCGACCTTTACCTGCTCGATAAGGCAGTTTTCCTCCTGGCCCCTGACACTATGTGTCAAGCGTTGAATGGAATCGGGTGACCCCTCCTGAATACCGCCCGCACCACAAAAGCGGTGCGATGGCCATCCCAAAACCACTTCCCCCTTTCAATTGAAAACCATCACTATTCATCAATTAGTGAAACCCACCAAAATTAACCTTTTTTTCTATAAATGCCCGTTTCCCCCTCTTTTCACTCTTTTCGTGCATTTTTCCTTTGAGAACTCAGAAAGTCATTGCAACCCCTACAAATAGCCAAATTTCTCACAAACCTCTACCATTGCTCCACAGACACTGCAAACAGTCCAACTCATTCATCAGTCCGTACTAGTACTGTATGAACCTATGAAGCCGCCTTCAACCACCATTTACAGTCAATTCTACCCAATTCCAAGTATTTAACCATGGAATTCCAACTCCATTATCAAATTCAGAGTCAATTCACCCTCATGACACTATTAGTTAAGTAAAAAAGATCAAATTTACTTAAATTTTAACATTGTGAGCCATAAACAACTGCAGAACCTCCATTGCCCTAAAAACTCTGAATTACCCCCTACAGTCAAATCCACAAGAACTGAGTATGGCTGCCCCAATTGCTATGGACGTAAGGCTCATCACTACACCTCATTTAGACCTGGACCACCTTCCTTTGGCGGATAAAAATTTCCAAATAAAATATACCACTGTCCTAGAACCCCTGCTTAAAGTACATTGCCAAAATAGGGACAAGTTCCTCAACCATGCTGATGAAATTGGCCTTTGGGAGTCAAATTTTCCGAAGTACCAGCTCCCCCAAGTCTACATTATTAGATTTTGCATATGTGCTATGCTTGCTACGTCCCCAGTCACAGAACTATCATGTCTCATGATGTTATAGACATTTTTGGGCACTTCAACCCCAATCATAAATGTCCATAAACTGAGGGCTCCTAAGTCCCTAAAAGTGTTGCTTCACTACCTAAAGGAACAAGGTCAACTGATTACATCATCTCCCATAAGTTCTCCACTGAAAACTGCTCATAAATGGTCAAAACTGGACCATACTAAAAGCCCAATGTAGAGAATGCAATGCATAGCACCTAATACACATGAGAGGTGCAATGCATACTGAAAAGTCCTTCTACAGGGTGCGATGGATGAGAATAGACAAGTGGCGGAGATAGTTTGTTAAGTGGATGATCAAGGAATCTTCTAGAAACTTCTCATATGACACTTGCCTCTCAGAATTCGCTCAAGGATGAGTAAGAGATCAATAAAATCTCCAAGTGGAACCAAGAACTATCAGAGAGAGGACACTAATCAAAAACCCAGAGCTGACTCACACCTTTGCAAAAATCTATATATGGATCCCTCATCACAGAGATAAAGGGGTTAAGAGGCTGGAATTTTGTAACTTATAGAGAAGTGTTGTTGGTATTCTGGTGTACATTCACAGTGTTAGGTGATTTTGCTTTGCTTGAGGTGAAAGAAGGGCTTCTTAGCTAGAGGATGATGCTGGGTCAGAGCTTCTCATGGTTGTAATCCTCTTGCTACTTTTTATCTGAATAAAGCTATTCTTGTTTCCTTCCATATTCTGGTGTACTTGTTTATATATGCTTGTATATGGTTAATGTACATCTGATCCTGCATTATTTACGGATTTAGATCCTTGTTTCTTGCATAGTAGTTTGTTTTTTTTATTCTACAGGTCTTTTTGAAGCTGAGCAGACAAAGAGCGAGCAGCAAAACTCTATCAAGAAGGAGAGGGAATCGAGTGCAAGACTCAGGTTGGCCCTCTTGGTTCTCCTCTCATCTATTTTCATAAAAGGAATCAATAGTAGACTTTGATTGTTTGTTTCTAAGATAGCCACCCATCTTAGTGGGAATAGCAGCATCCGTGTGGACACTATTCCCGTATAACACATGACCAGAAGGTCCTTTTCACCATCACTGCTGAGTCTATAAATGAAATGCTACAGCTCCAACCAGGACCAAGCCTAACCCCACTATCAATTGGAGACTTGTTGGACTTGTATACCAAACTTAGCTCTGCAAAGTTGGCCCAACTGTTCCAAACCTTCATCAAAGAAGAGAAACAGATCCCTAAGGACTCCCCTCCATATATATCAATCATTTTCTCTCCATGGGGCCAGAATATTGTGGCCATGATATCTTCTGTTTTGGGTTACTCCACCAGTGAGTATATTGATGAAATAATCCTTGCCTTCATGTCCATCTACACTCCAAGGCAGCCTCCCACTGTCATTTATGACTATGCCCAATTTATAGCTGATAGGATGCATGAGCAATTCCTTAGAATGAACAATGAAAGGGTTTCTAAGTACTCCTCAGTTTTATACCATTTTTCTTATATTATCAATCAAAGAAGTTCCCATTCACCCTTCAAAAGCTTGACACCAAGGGTTAGCCTAGGTCAGTCATTTTTTGGACCCCATTGATCCACCAATACCAGTCTTCATACTCTTATTCTGATTTCATCGATTTATTTGTACATCCAGTCATGGCAATGTTGACTAGAAGCCCTCCTCCAAGAATCAGTCTAGAAATAAAGAGAGTCCTTCAATTGTTTAAGCAGACCAAAGTTTGTGGCTGGTACCTTTAACAGAACCATACAAAAAGCAGGATTTATGGTTGCATGTTGGCACCATATAAGCTACCAAGATACCTCCCAATGAGGTTGTTTGCATTAGAATACTATAGGAAAATTATCAATGCAGATGAAGTAAACTTTGTCAATGCCAAGAAGAAGGCCAATTTCAAAATAAAAGACCAACTAGGCCCCTTCATATGCAACTCTAGAGAGGCTAGCAAAGAGGCAGATTTGATATTACAGAGTATGAAGTTCCAAAGAAGTTTTTTCTGGAGATATGATCCTTTGGAATTCATCACAAAGAATAGACAAAAGTTCAAGATAGGGCCTTTCATTCATGATCCCATACCTGAAATAGAAGCTTATGCAAATCAGAAAAAATGGGTGGAGGGTACCCTAGTAGACCAAGACAACACCAAAGTAGACATAGAGAATGCTCTAATTGATTTAGAAAAGTAGCTTGATGACAACTCTTTTCTGCAGGTACCAGAAGAACCAGAAAGAACCATGAGTACCCCACTAGTTACGCAGACTCCTCAAAATGAAGAGAAGATTCCAAAAAGAAATAGAGAAGGGGCTTCCACTTCATGAACAGTCACCTCTGATTTGCAGCAAGAATCAAACAAGAG
>APFE030138054.1:0-21139 GCA_000404065.3 Pinus taeda
GGTCCAAAACCAAAATTTTCTGGGGCGCTGCCTCGGACCCCATAAAGTGGGGTTATGGGTACCCCTCAAACCCCCTGTTAACAATGTGGAAAGAATATAACACAACCCAACATGGCTGGCAGAATGGCGCACTATAGTAGACTTGGTAGTGAGAGGGAGCAAGTCTACCTCACAATGCAAGAAGGAGGAGGCCAAGCTTAAGATGACACAGCTGGTCAAAAAGAGAAAGAAGGAGGCCACTGACAAGGCATAGGCAGAGCGCGATGCTGCTCAGCAGACGGAGAAGCAAATAGGTGGAACAAAGTGGGGCTCTAACAAAGGTGTGGGGTTGCCTTCACTCGAGACATAAGAAGAGATGGACGAGCAGACAAAGTGGCACGACGTAGACCCATAGGTGATATTCGCCCACATCAAGCGTCTAAGGGAACAAGAGAAAGGAGGGTCAAGGAAGAATTCCAAGGCCACTAAGACATCGTTGGACCCAATCACCCTCACAGAGGGTGACTTGTACGACATTGGAGACACAGTGAAAGATGTCACCACGGAGGCCCTACAACAGTTTGAGTAGCAGCAACAACTAGTATTAGGGGTTATCCAGACAGGTGTGCAGGAGCTACAGACTTGCACATCATAGGCTGGCATAATGTCTACCAACCTTGCTATTGACACTTCCAAAGTTGCCGAGATGCTGCATGAGGGTCTCCAGTGCGATAGTGCTGCTTGATGGAGCATTGACCATGGAGAATGAAGCTGACAGGCCCACTATCAGCACCCTCAAGGGAGTAGGGTTGAAGTTGGCAACGCTCCCTGGCGAGGTGCTCCACCTCTTGCAGGATGGAGTAATTGCGGAGTTGAGGGCCCGTGAGCACCGTGGTCTAGAGGTGATCAATGAGTAGCAGATTAACAATGAGTAGATGGCACTACTATGAGACTCTGTCATTGCCTCCATGACTGAGGGGACTGGCCAAAACAAGCGTATACTTCAGGTTGTGGAGGAGGCATGTCGAATGGTCCCAGAGTTGGCCATTCCTGAGAAAGAACCAATCGAGGTGTGCATCCGCAAGCTGGCTATAGGGGTGTGTGATGCTTGTACAGAAATGGAAAGGGTTCAGTTGGAGTTGAACCCATAGATCACTAAATTATAGTTGAAGGACTAGCCTTCAATTCCACCAGAAGTAAAGGAGAAACGTGCAACCACTATCACAGAGGAAATAGCAGTGGTTAACAGTGTAGTAGCGGACTGCACATAAATCTTTGAAAAATCGTTCGAGGTCCTGACGAGCTTGCAGGAGGACCCTAATATAGAGAAACTAGAGACAGAAGCATGTGAGCTGTAGTAGCGCTATGATGAGGTCAAAGGCACAACAAAAACTGCTGCATTCAAACAGAGACTGGCAAAGCTACAGGAGGCCAAGCAGCTGAAATAATATGTGGATGTAGTGCAACACAAGGAAGTAGTGCTGAAGGCACGACTGAAGCCCTAGATGGATGAGGCTTATGCATTTATGATCTCTATTGAAGGAAAGCTTGCAACTCTGCAAGAAACTCAGAAAAAGCTTTAGGTCGATAGTTCAGGAGTAGTGATCAAGCAGATGGTTGAAGAAGTGAAGCAGGTGGCCGCATAATGCATTGCCAAGGTTGCAGTCATACAGGTTGAGATGGGAGGTCTTCACGCTAAGATCTATGCACCTACAAAGTGACTCGAGGGTTAGTCATTATGTTTGTGTTGGGGGCCTGTTGGGAATGGGATCCCCCAAGGATAGTTTTGGGGCTAAAAGCTCATGTTTTGGGTCAAATTTGGTAATAAAGTTGTAAAGTCCTTGCATTTTGTGGTTGTGGAGCGTGAAGGTGTCATGAGTCACAAAGGGTTGTCCACCCTTATTTTGTGAAGTGTAAAGTCAGCTGTAAAGATATACCCATGGTCCACGAACCATGGGATTGTATAAAAAGAGCTATGTAAGTAAGCTCTAAGTAGTTTTAGAGAAGAAATAAGTCTTGACCGATAAGGAGGAAGCCTTTAGAAGTTTAAGTTTTGGGTCGTAGCATAGGTAGAGGCTCTGCAGCTGAGTGCATGGAGGCCTAGCGTGGAAGTCTGCAGCTGAGTGTTCATACCCTTGCAACTGTGTGTGCAAGGCAGATAGAGTCTATAATCATTTGAAGATATCAATAAAGAGAAGCATTCTACAAATTTTGTGTCTTTGTTTCCTATTAATGTATCTGATCATATTATGTATGAATTTCATTTACAATGCTTATGTAATGCGCGGATGTATGTAATTACATTGGTTAATTGAACGCAAGCAAGAATATCTGTTTACACAATGCTAACCATGATCATTTAATAAGATAAGTAAGACACTTAAGATAATTTGGAATTTGCACAATACGCTGGCGTAACAGTGCGAACATACCTAAACCACAGGTTGGGGCTACGCGAAGGTCAATCGTACCCCTTCGTGGAGGTACCAAAGGGCGGAATAAAGGGCTAGACAGATAAAGCCCTAGGACTCGGGGATCTGCATGAAAGCTGAAAAAAAGGAATAAACTGACATCATGACCATCTCAGGGTGTGGAAACTTGGTTCCAGCATCCCCCTATACTGCTTTGGCTGACTTTGGTCCGCACTCCGCGCGCTGATGCCAAAAGGGCCAGTGGTGTAGGGATTTGTTTGGCTAACTAACATTAAACCTAGGTCAGGCCCCACACAGCCAACAACATCTTCTCATCTTCTACCGAAGATGTGGAAGAGGTTTGTGGATGATGCTTGTGTCATCTGGTTCCATGGTAATGAAAAGTTGGAACTGTTTTTCCTCCATCTTAACAATCAATCTAGTTTTATAAAGTTCACCATGGAATTTTAATGTAATGGTAGTTTGCCCTTCCTTGACGTCCTCCTCTCAAGGAATGATGATGGCTCTTTTTCTCATTAGGTATTTCATAAGAAAAATGATACGAAACAATATCTTCATGCTAATTCTCATCATTCCCAGCTCAAAAGCTTGGTGTTCTCAATACCTTAATGACTAGATCTTTAAGAGTTTCTAATGACAACCATCTCAATGAAGAGAAAGCACATCTCCTAAGTGTTTTCTTTAATAATGGGTATAATAGACAGCAATGTACTAATGCTTTCCTCAGAGCTAAAAAAGGTCCTAGTGCTAAGGAAGATACAAAGGATTGATTTTTTGGTGTTCATCTTCCTTTTATCCAAGGGACCACTGAGAAGATTGCGAGGATCCTAAGGAAGCATAAAGTGACTTCAACCTTTAGGCCTTTAAATACCATTTAGAGCTCCCTTAGATCTGTAAAATACCTAGTGGACCCAAAGAATATGAAGGGTGTTTACATTATCCCATGGTCTTGTGGGACTCCCTACATTGGTGAGACTAGTTGCTCAATTAATCAAAGGATTCATGAGCATGCTACTAACATCAAGAATGGCATGACCCACTCCACTGCTTTGGTGGAACATGCAGATAAATCTAAGCATCAAATTTGCATTGAGGAGGCCCAAGTCATTGCTAGGGCTAGTCATTTCCATCATCGTAAATTGAGGGAGGCCCTAGAAATTGAGAAAAGACCCAATAATTTGAAGAGAGATGATGGTTAGAATATTAGTAGAAGTTGGGTCCCTGACCTGTCCTCCTAGTTTTTTAGGCTTCTTTTTGGGATTTATTTTCTTTGTTTGTTTATCTATGTAGGTATTGGCATCCTTTTTATAGTATTTGTTGTTGATTTATTCTTCATTAGAGTTTATTTTCTTGATCCTTCATGTTTTTTATGTATTTTATCATCCTATTCGTTCTTAACTCTTATTATTTTTGTTATTTGTTTAATGGGCATGAGCCCCATATTTTATTGTTGACCCTGTTTTATTTATTGTTACTTTCTTTGACTATATATATATATATATATATATATATAATATATAATATATATATAATATATCTAACATTTCTTTAGCTTGTGTATATATTTGTTTTATTTTATTATTTCTCCATTAATATTTTGAATGTAGTTTATTTATTACAGTAATGATTTAATTATCAAATGGATTTTGCCCTCGATTAGGGTCTTGACTCACTTTATAATTTTAATTCCTCCTTGTTTAGGTTTGACTTGATTTTTTTTAATACATTAATTGAATATCATTTTCAAAACTATTAAATTTGGTTTTAATAAATTAATTTAAATATTATTTTAAAAACGGCTGTTTATATAGTCATTACTAATTAATATTTTTAAAAAAATAAATAAAATAAACTATATCATTATTAAATATTATTTCAAAAACTTCACTTAAAACATGCCCGTACTATTAATATTTTAATAAATTAATAAACTAATATCATTATTTAAATATTATTTTTCAAAAACTAGTTGTTTAATATAGCACATGTTTTATGACCATAGATCTGGCAAGCATGACACTTTTGAACCATGATGGTGCAATCGCGAAACATAGTAGGCCAAAAGTAACCGGCTCGCAAAATATTCTAGGCGGTGGCATAAACAAACATATGTCCCTCACGTGCCCCAATATGGAATTCGTTTAGAGCTTTCTTGGCCTCCTCATGAGTGAGGCACTATCTAAAGATGGTATCGATACCATGGCAATAAAGTGTGTTGCTAATTATAATGTAATTTTTAGCCTGGTGTCGAATACGTTGTTGATCAAAGTGAGAGATATTGGGCCAAAAATTTTGTGTCTGGATATAAATGAGAAAACAAATAAAAATACCACATGACGCACCAAGGTAAATTACATTTTCAATTCAATACTTTTAATTTTATTTAGTTTTTTAAAATAAAATTGTAGTATATAACATACTTGAAACTTTTCATAAGCTCCCTGACACTTCGAAAGCCACCAAGGAAAGGCTTGAGAAACATGGGCAACGTAAACTAGGCCAGGGAGGCTATTCAAAGTTACATGCATGAGTTCTAAGTACCCAAACATATTAATAATATTATTTGTTATATCACCTTTCAACTATCTAGTAATTGCACTAACCAATAAAAAAATCAATACTCTTATGTAATGCATGGCGATGAGTTTAGAACCCAAGCCATGGAGGAAGACCTCCGACTTAGTTTCAAGTTCAATTTTCAAGTTGTTGTTGATCGTCGAATAAGAATGGGACAAATGGCAAGATCCAGATTGCAAAACATGGTAAATAAAAATAAATACACATTAACCTTTCATTACTTATAAAATATAATCATGTTTGATATCATCCATAATTCAATTTTTTTTCTTTGTTTTAAGCAAAGAAGTGACAATATGAACAAGCAATCCATTAATAGTGGAGTGCAACCAAAACATGGTGCTCTTATGAAACCCCATGATATTGCTACAGATGAGGTCCATGATGGTGATATGGCTATCAATCAATCATATGCTTACTAATTTCGTTCTTATAAATTTTGCACTTCTAATTTTTTTCACTTATTCATTTATGATTGTGCACTTATAAATTTTGTGCTTTCAATGGTAGAGCATGCCATACATGAGGATCCTCTACCAAAATAGGAGTATATGATAGACATTCCAATAAATGCATCGGGTTAATAATTACATTTCAAAGGTATATTTTTATTATTAATGAACTACTTCAATGATATTGCCTTGAATGAGTTCTTTGAATCGTTGCGTAGCCTCACATTTTCTTCATGTAGAAAGAGGATTACAATTAAAAATATTTAATTTCAAATGGTGTATTAATTATAATCTTTCCTGTTTCAAATGCAGAGCATGTGAAGGATGAGGCTAGACACAAAGAGGAACATATGGCTGCATGCCTTCGCTACTCTGCATGCCTTCGCTACTCAAGTAGGTAAAGAACATTCTAATGCTCTTTTTATTAATGAAATACTTGTAACAATAATAAGTAAAAATATCGATTTAGCATTTCTTTCTTGTTGCATTTGATCATCTGCCCCTCTTGTAGTAGCCTCAATATTGTGAGTACATGACCAAGGCATCAAAAAGACTTGCAAAGGCCATGACAAATGAAGGGGAAGAAGGAATTGGTGTCCTCCTTTATCAATACATTTTAGGAAACATAATAATAATAAAAAATGATTGTACTAGTAATATAATCAGAAACATCAAGTACCATATTATGAAAACATTTTTCTGATGATAAAATTGATTGAGATGAAGCATTTTGTTTCTATGATTAATGAATGAATGAATGTTATATGTTAATGAATGATTGCTATATGTTTCTTTATTTACAAAACCACATGTATTTGTTTATGATATATATATATATATATATTATATTATATATATATATATATATATAGTAATATATATATATATATATATATATATATATATATATATATATGAGTTTTTTTTTGCTTTTTTGTTTTTGTTTTTTGTTTTTTTTTTTTTTTCTAGTGTCTATGCATGAAATTATGTGTTTCTTTCAACTATTTTATAGTAGATATAATTAGGTAGTAGGAAATTGAGAGTGATGTGGGGTGGGGAGGGGAGGTGGGCTTGGGGGAATAAGAGCTTCCACCTTCACATAGTTGGCCCCATTTAATAAAGAATAAATTAGGATTCAAATAATATTGGAACCAAATTCCCTTGATCTAATAGAGCAACAACAAAGTTAATGTTGACTTCGCTACTGCTCCATGAAATAGAGGGATATTTTCTCCAAGATTGGAAAATTCCTATAAATTATTCTCAAAACAAAGAGGAGTTCATTCAAGTATTCATGCACTCAAGTATTTTTAATTATTATTTAGGCATAAAAATGTTTGTTAATTTATTTTATTTTTTTTCCGATTTTTTAATTGTTGGTTAAATCAATAGAACAACTTCTAGAGGAGTTCTGATGATGTAATTGCAAAGAGAAATAGTGGAAGAGGTGTAAAAAATGCCAGCACATGATTGAATTGGCTAAAGGTTGCAACCACATGACTTTCAGGTACTGTATTGAGTTCAATACTTTTTTTATTACTTTTACTAAAAAAATGTGGACTTTATTGTTTTTTCAATCTCAATCTATTAATAGTCCCAACAAATTTAATGTAGCTTTGGGTTGAACCCAACTCTTAACCCCCTCCATAGTTTCCTAATTTTCCACTCTTTTAAATATTCTTTCTTAAGTTAAAATTCTCTCCAAATTGCTATAATTTTACTATGGGAAATACATATTTATGTAGATAGGTGGAGGTGGCATGCTTGCACTAGGCTTAACATATATCCAGATTTAGCTGCTACTCTTAATTGGTACTTTTGCAGAACTAGAGAGTGCAGTTCATGCATGAGGTGCACTATTATATGCCATATTAGTGTTAAAGTTTAACATTTTAACCTAGGTGCACCACATAGATGGAGTGCATTGGTTGTAAATTTTGTAAAGCTTGGTTAGAGAGTTCAAGTATTGAGCTATCAATTAATATCATATGAATGCAAGATTGAGAGTTTAGGTTTGTGTGCTTGCTTTCATATTTCTAGTGTGATGTGTTTGTAGAATCTAGTATTAATAATTTAACATTTTGACAAGACTTATCAATTTAATTTTCCTATTGTTGAGGGTTTGACTTTTGTACTTTGAAGTTCAAAATTTACTTACCATGATGTAAAAGTTAATGGTGTTATGATCCTTTATGAACAGTGTTGGGTCTATTATTTTTTCTAATAAAATATTTCTTATATATTTTAATATACAAAGGATATTACATGCACTTTAAAAAATGGCTGTGAAATCAATAATCGCAAGCTATAGTTGAAAGGAAAAAACTTAGCTAATAAAAAAAAGTTGCATAGGGTTACCAAAAACTATTGTCATAAAGTGCTATCGTGGCCAAGGGAGAAAGCCATAAAAAAATCATAAATATGCCACTTGGTGAGAGCAATTGGATAGATCAATATGTTGTGGAATCTAGTCCACATTAGGAGGAGTGTCTTTGACCTTGTGGGGAGGGCCTCATCCTTTAGCTCAAGAATACAATTGACCACTATGGGATCTCATGTTTTATTTCCTTGCTTGGGCCTTTTAGGATGCTCTGGTCCTAAGATGGCCAAAGGAATAGTTGGAAGCTTGTCAAATCAAGTGACCTCTACGGTTCTTTTTAGGGCTTATCTCATTCACCTCTTCCAATGTTTTCTAATAGCTAGACTTTGTGTATGTTGAGAGTTGCTTGAAGCTCTAGAGTGTACATACTGAGAAAGAGAGTTCCCTTATGCCACATTTTTCTCATGGTATTCATTTCACTAGTCTAGTACTCCATTATAGTTTGCATTTAGGCTGCCACCCTCTCCACCTCCCATATTTGCACCTAGATTTGTAGAAGAAAATGGGCACATATTAGATTTCCATTTCACTGAGTCAAACTTTTACTTTGCTACACAATGGTGAATATACAAGCATTTTTTATTTTCTAAAGATGATGAAAAATATCAACTCTATTCTAGTCCTATATTATGTGAAAATCCACGTTCTAAGGGAGAGAATATCCTAACTAGGTGACCTTCAAGGTAAAATGACAACTTGTATGCCCATTTCTAGGGAGATTGAACATATTAACAATACTAGAACAAATGTTTTGATTTGATCATGCTACACAATAGTGCCATAATATGCCTAGTATTTCAGGTATATCCCTACAAGAAAATGTCCATGAATTAAGGACCAAGAAAAATATGCCATTCTTGTTTCTAACTACATTTTTCAAATATATTCAACTAATAGAGCCAAGTTTTCTAGTTGGCATTGTTAATCCAATTTTTTTTGAGTTTATCTTCAAGTTTGGGCTTTCTTGAAAGCCATTTATATTGAGTAGCCAACATATACTTCATTCTATATCTAGTATTTCCATTGATCCCATGGCTTCAATAGGCCAAACGAAAGAGGTTTTCTAGGATTTTCCTTTGAACCTTCCCTAGAATAATTTTAACTACCATGTTAAGCTTGAATTTTGTTTCTAAGGTCTAATTCATCATTGTTAGAAAAATATGCTTTGATACCATGTTGAAGTTAGTAATATAAAATTTTGTTTTGAAACGTATGCCATCTTTTTTGTGACAGTAAAGAAAGTAAAAATATCTGATATAAATAAGGATGAAATCTTGAGGAGAGGTAGAATGCTTATAAATCCATTACCAAGTAGATGTGGAGAATGTATTAGTAATTGGAATCATAGTATCCCTATAATTAGAACATTATGATGTTTATAGAGAATGTGATTGGTTATGTTTACCTAATCAAAACTATGTATCCACTATTTACATGCATATAAGTAGGTTGTGTTCTCTGTATTTACATAATCAACATAAGCTTACATATCATCTGTAACTAGTCTTAGAGTTTGAACAAGATATGGAGAGTACAAAGTCCATAGTAATCATATATGGAACAACTTAAAATATCAAATTAATGGGAATACATCAAGATTATAATGGTTACAATCACATGTTATTGATAATTATGTAAAATACATACATCCATGAATAAGTAAGAGTTTCAACATTGACTACATGTTAGCTTATAGCATTTATTGATCTCATGTTACTCATTTCTAGGAATAGTGTAGTAGCTTTATTACTCGCATTAAAAAAAGTGATTAGGTGAATGACTAGTATGAAGATTATGGGAATATAGTATATATAACACATCAATAGCATTGCTTAATGTGCTTGAATCTATACACATACTCTAGTAATTGATATAATTTTAACCTAGAACATATGGAAATAGAGACTATATTGTAACATATATGAGTAGAATGTAGTAGTGAAGCTCATTAGTAACAAAGCTAGTATCAATCCCATGTATTCAAAGTAGCTAGTACCTGTATTCACAAGGATTAGACATAAATAATAAGAATACTTATATCAAATATTATGATAACACTTACCATTTAATGATGTGGTTTGATCTCTCTGATTAAAGGAACTAATATCATAGTTAGTTATGGGGAAACTTACACTTCATGATATTGGAACATGTAACCCATTTTAATTAGAGTAACAAGTATTAACAATTATGGATATGCTTATATTATAGATAACATAATAGGTAACAGTTTCATATCAGGGACCATGTGTGTATAATTACTTGAATAACTTACTCATCCTTTGTTTAAGCTCACCATTGGTCTTAATGTGAACACTTTGAACATTTGTATTAGCCTAGTGTATTCTCATAACTATTTTGGGTAGAATCACCCTAGGGTCTTAGGTTGGGAACCCCAACATAGTGGAGGGAATACAACATAGAGAGACACAGAAACAAGCATTCCTAATACTTAAATAGTTAAACTTGGTACAAAAGTTCTTACCTATAGGTCCTAATTTTGATGTCATTCCCGTAGGGTTCAATCCCTCTGCTTCTTCCTTGCGCTTTAAGACCCACAATTCATTCAAGGTAAATCATATACACCAAAACTAACTAAAATAATGTTCGCAATATCAAGGTTAGATCATATAAGCATGTAAGAAAATATGAATTAACTCGATATTTTATAAGCAAATCATGACATAAATTAATTCATAAAGACCATAATCACCAGGAACAAGACAATGCCTCTTTATTAATGTAAGCTAAAGAAAATACAAAAGAACTACAACCTGAGTCATCCGCCGGCTCCAAGTGAAATTGTCCTCCAGATCCATCTTGCCCAGGACTCAACAAACCTCCTCCATAAGTATACAAAAGGATGTCATGAAGGGATGATGAACATCTCAAGAAGGAAACATGGCTTCCTATGAATAGGAGTGTAGAAGGCACAAGGATATCTTTAGACATGATCAGGGATGTTATTGACTATAATATCAATATCTAATCATCCCCCCTCCCTTTAGGCCTTCCCATGGAGATGTATTTATACTTCTCTAAATTAGTTTTTTCATTTGGGAAACAGTTGGGCCATAGGCTATAGTAGGTGGGTATCCGGTCAAACCCGTAAAAGCCACCCGAATTAAGGGAGATTATATATATTTTTAATGTTTTAACAAATATACGCAAGTTTGGTATAGGATGACCTACGTGTACACATGCTTTAGATAGGGCATAATCACGTACGAGATTTAAAACATTTCTTTTTAGAAAATGGACCAAGTATGGTCGGGAAGGGTTACCCTAGGCCATATCATAGAGCATTAAATATACTAAGGGTGGTAAATTGTGCTATAATAGATGCACCCTAATATATGAGGTAAAAAGGGGCACATGATGGCCCAAATGTATTAAGTGTATAGAAAGAATCATGCGAGGACCTGAGAAGAGTTCACCAGATTTCAACCTACCAAGCTAGTGGAAGAGATCAGAAAGAAAGTTATTGTCTGAGGCGGGTATACCCATGCTCAAAGATAATAAAGCATGTTCACATATCAAATACAAAAGCAGACCCAATATGCATACAAATATAAAAGAATTGAAAATACATAGTGGATCATCTGATCATATCCATAGAAGTACATGTCACAATATCACATATAAAGCATTGATCATCGATGCTGAAGTAGAAAGATGATCACTGAAGTCATAAAGATGGTCCAAAAATTATCAAGTCAAATAGTGGAACAAATGGTATTGCATGCAACTTAGGTGCCAACATATAGGATGTTGCTGTGATGAACTGCAACATATAAGGTAGATGGTGTCACTAGTAGAAACAAGAGGAACTGGCAAGTGAACCAACAAATGTTGATGCAAACCCAAGGTCTTCACCAACCGTCGTGGTACATTTCTACACAATGGGAAGAAATGATCTGAAGTTGACCATGTGAGAAATAGTTTGATTTAAGCAAAGCCTTTCAGTAGAAATCACATAAGAGAAATTTTTGGTTGACGCATTTTGAACCAACAAGTATGGTTCATCTTCAAGACTAGATGAAGAGGAAGACCTTGACAAAGGCTTAAATAGAGAGAAATGTAGAGACATAATTTCAAGTAACGACTATATTTGAACAATAATATTTAAATTATGATATTAATATATTAATATATTAAAAGCAAATATTATTAAGTAACGACTATATTAAACAACTAGTATTTGATATTAGTTTATTAATTTATTAAAAAATTAATAAGTAATGATTGTAGTAAATGGCTAGTTTTTGAAAATAATATTTAAATTAATTATTAAAAAACAAAATCAAAGTCAAACTCTGAACAAGGAGGGATGTCAAAATTTTAAAAATGAGTCAAGACCCTAATGGAGACAAGATCATTTGATAAATAAAATAATTAATGGAAATAAAATAAACTAAATTAAAAATAATTAATGGAGAAATAAATAAAATAAAACAAACATATACACAAGTCAAAATAAATAAATAAATATATATATATATATATATATATATATAAAGAGAAGTAATCGATAAATAAAACATCGTCAACAATAAAATATGGGGTTGAGGCCAATTAAACAAATAAGAAAAATACTAAAAGGAGTTAAGAACGAATAGGATTATAAAATGCATAAGAACATGGAGGATCAAGAAAATAAAATCTAATGAAGAATAAATCAACAAAAAAAAACTATAAAAAGAATGCCAATACCTACATAGATAAAAAATCAAAGAAAATAAATCCCAAAAAGAAGCATAAAAAACCAGGAGGATAGGACAGGGACCCAACTTCTACTAATATTCCAACCATCATCTCTATTCAAATTGTTGGGTATTTTTTCAATTTCTAGGGCCTCCCTCAATTTATGATGATGGAAATGACTAACCCTAGCAACGACTTGGGCCTCCTCAATGCATATGTGATGCTTAGATTTATTTGCATGCTTCGCCAAAGTAGAGGAGCGGATCCTGCCATTCTTGATGTCAGCAACATGCTCACGAATCATTTGATTAATCGAGTGACTAGTCTCACCTATGTAGGGAGTCCCATAAGAGCATGGGATAACGTACACACCCTTCATATTCTTGGGGTCCACTAGGTATTTTACAGATCTAAGGGAGCTCTAAATGGTATTTAAAGGCCTAAAGTTTGAAGCCACTTTATGCTTCCTTAGGATTCTCGCAATCTTGTTAATGGTCCCTTGGATAAAAGGAACATTAACACCCAAAAATTGATCATTTGTATCTTTCTTAGCACTAGGACCTTTTTCAGCTCCGAGGAAAGCCTTAGCATATTGGTGCCTACTATACCCATTATTAAAGAAAACACTTACGAGATGTGCTTTCTCTTCATTGAGATGGTTGTCATCAGAAACTCTTAAAGCTCTGTTTGCTAAGGTGTTGAGAACACCAAGCCTTTGAGTTGGGAAATGATGAGAATTAGCATGAAGATATTGTTTCATATTTTCACCTCAGATAGGAATAATAATATTAGGAATAGCAATAATACTTTATGTTTGGATGATGATGATGATGATAATAATAATAATAATAATATAAATGGGCTTAGTAATAATAATAATATTAATGAGGTTAGTGACCCACTTTTCAATTCTAATAATTGTAATAATAATAGGACTGGTAATAAGACTCTAGGTTTGGAAACTATTATTTGTTCTAATTTTCTTTCGTCTTCTAGTAATAGGGTTGTCAATCTCTAGCTTTCCTTTTGATCCCCCTGTCTTTAGTCTTTTGGAGAAAGGTTTAAATTTTGATCTTGCTCCTAGAAATATCCCGGTTGATGATATCATCTATGACATTGAAGATAGTATTAGAGAGTTACCGGATGTCACTAAAGATATCATTCGTCAAGATTGTGTGATTGTCCTTAGAAAGCCAAAGCCCCTCAAGAACAATAGAACAAACCTGAGTTTGATGCTCTCAAATCGTTAAACAATAATAAGAATATTGTTGTTCTCAAAGATGACAAAGGTGGTGTTGTGGTTATTCTTGATAAATATTATTATCATCAGAAGATGTTAGACCACCTCCATAATAGTGGGAGCTACAAGAAACTCAACAAGGATCCCCTGAAGAAGAATTCCAAAAGTGTAGATCTTGCTATAAAGGCTAGTAGCTCGATCAACTCTTTAAGTCATAAGCTTATTGAAAGTTTCCCTCTTACCCCTAGAATCTATGGCCTTCCAAAGATTCATAAGGAAGGGGCTCCTCTGAGACCCATTGTCAACATGATAAGAGGGCCAACTTATCTTCTTGCTAAATACTTAGCCCAAAAGCTTAAGCCCCTTGTTGGCCATACATAATCCTTCGTCAAGGACTCTGCATCATTTGTTAACGAGTTAAAGAGTTTCAAGCTTGATCCAAATGAAAAGCTTGTGAGGTTGAAATGTGGTATCCCTCTACACTAATATCCCTATCAATGAGGCCATCAAAGTCATCAAGCGCATCACAGATCCTGATATGACTTATTTAGTTGGTATTTGTCTTACTTCTACCTTCTTTTCATTCGATGGGTAATTCTACGAGAAAACTTGTGGTGTCACCATGGGTTCCCCCTTCTCCCCTGTGGTAGCTATTCTATTCATGAAGGATTTTGAATCAAAGGCTTTAGCTTCTGTTGGGAACGGTATCCCCCATAGACAGTTTTGGGGCTAAAAGCCCATGTTTTGGGTCAAATTTTGTAATAAAGTTGTAAAGTCTTTGCATTTTGTGGTCACAGAGCATGAAGGTGTCATGAGTCAAAAAGGGTTGTCTACCCTTATTTTGTAAAGTGTAAAGTCGGCTGTAAAGATCTACCCATGGTCCGTAGACCATGGGATTGTATAAAAATATCTAAGTAAGTAAGGTCTAAGTAGTTTTAGAGAAGTAAGAAGTCTTGAGTGATAAGGAGGAAGTATTTAGAAGTCTAAGTTTCGGGTCTTAGCATATGTGGAGGCTCTGCAGCTAAGTGCACAAAGGCCTAGGGTGGAAATCCATTGCTGAGTGCGTAGACCCCTGCAACTGTGTGCGCATGGCAGATATAGTCAGTAAAAATATGAAGATATCAATAAAGAGAAGCATTCTACAAATTCTGTGTCTTTGTTTCCTGCTAATGCATCTTGTCATATTGTGTATGAATTTCATTTACAATGCTTATGTAATGTGCGAATGTATGTAATTACGTTGGTTAATTGAATGAAAGCAAGAATATGTATTTACGTGGCGCTAACTGTGATTGTTTAATATGATAAGTAAGACACTTAAGATAATTTGGGAATCTGCACAATACGCTGCCCTAGCAGTGCAAACATACTTGAACTGCAGGTTAGGGTTGCGTGAAGGTCTTCGCAGAGGTACCGAAGGGTGAAATAAAGGGCTAGACAGAGAGAGCCCTAGGACTTGAGGACCTGCACGAAAGTCGGAACATAAGGAATAAATTGACATCACGATTATCTCAGTGTGTGGAAACTTGGTTCCAACGTCCCCCCATACTGCTTCGGGTGAGATTTCAGTCTGTGCTCCATAGGATGATGCTGAAAGGGCCAGTAGTGTAGGGATTTGTTTTGCTAACTAATACTGAACTTGGGTTAAGCTCCACCCAGCCAACAAATGGTTTTGTTGTCGGGACTGGAATCTGCATAAGAGATGTGTGATGTCGTATCACTAGAATCCAACTAAGAAAGAGTTCAGAGATTGGTTGGATAGGAAGATCCACGAACTCGTGTCACAGGAGAACATAAATCTGTGACTGACAAAGGAACAGTGGCTAGACAGGTACCTGTATATAGATATCCACAAGATCTTTTTCTGTTCCTTTCCAGTTGAGCTAT
Organism: Pinus taeda; assembly: GCA_000404065.3. Classification (NCBI taxonomy): domain Eukaryota; kingdom Viridiplantae; phylum Streptophyta; class Pinopsida; order Pinales; family Pinaceae; genus Pinus; species Pinus taeda. The sequence goes on from APFE030138054.1 coordinate 15,652, forward strand.
ACAAGTGAATTGCGAAGCTAGTAGATAGCCAAGGAAGGTGGAGACTTGACGGTCCTATTATTTGGACCCTTGAGTTAGTATAGATATTGGAAGCATCTGAGGATAAGATCACCCACACTGTCGATCATTGGCTCAATCGCATCATAGGAGGATTTGTGACAGAATTTGTAGTCGATACCTCAGTTAGCTACAATGAGGTAGAGCGATGCCTTTTCAAAGGTCCATGAGGTAAGTACTTGAATTCCTTGAATACCTGGATTAAGATGTTATTGTGTGAAAAATGGGTTATGTAACTACCTTGATGTTTAGAGCTACGCGAATCGGAAAAACTTGAAGGAACAAAGGGAGAAAGGGTCCTAAATATAGTCCATTGATTTCACATTTATTGGGTGACGACGACGGAGTAGGGCATGCTTCTCTGCAAAGTATTGTTTAGTTAATAAGACAAGGATTCCCGTGACTGCCACCTCCACCCACACCACCTCCAAATTCACCTCCATCACCTGCAACTTCACCCATACCACCTCCACCTCCACCGCAGTTCAGCATGGCAAAATCAGTGAAACTGCTTTTATTTAAAGGCTTGGGAAATGAGGACCCGGACTAGTTCTGGTTTGTCGTGAAAGATGTATGGGAAGCTCAGGGCATTATAGATGCTCACATGAAGAAGGTAACATTTTTTAGTGCTTTAAAGGATCATGTGCTAACCTGGTACATCAAGTACTTTAATGATAACCCAAAAGCTGGGGTGGAAGATATCTAGACCGTGCTGAATAAAGAGTTTAGTAGGCCTAAATTCGAGGCACAGTTGATTGTGGGGTTCAAGGAAATCGTGATGAAAGCAGGTGAGACACCTTGGGAATCAGATTAGAGGTTGAAGTGTAAAATCATTGAAGATAACATGAACTTAACAGATGGACAATGCTGTGAGTGGTTCGTGGCTTCACTCTTGCCACACCTAAGGGTTGCACTATCACAACAGAAGATAACGACTCAGGCAGAGGCCTTGGATATTGCAATGAGACTACATGAAACACTGATGTAGGGTCTGAATCTAGGGGTTCAATATATCCATGCACAGTTGCAAAATTTTGCATTGAAATGCAAAGTTTGGAGCAGGACAGAATAGTTCGGCTGGAGGTGCGCGAAGAGGTACAGTGCCTAAAATGTAAAGGTCAGGGGCATGACAAATACCATTTCTTAGTCTTTACAAACTATATTACAGGGGGGGGACTGATGCCTTTGAGGCTAAAAGCTCAAGCAGGACCAAGCACGGGGCCTGCATTATGGTATGCTATATGTTAGGTAGCGGGAAAACATATGACAGATAACTATCATTTGCTACAGAAGTTTGTATAGACACCACAACAACTGTTTTGCAAATTCTATAGGTAGGTAGGGAATGATGAGCACAACTATGGAAGCCATGAATTGATGATGGCTAGAACACCCACATATAGGGTTTAGGCTGAAACGCTCCCCCTTGGCTAGAGCGTGGGGATGGCGCAAACAAGCTTTTAGGGGTGCAGACGATGCCAAGTTGGAGGAGGACCTGGTAGAGGTCAAGAACAGCTAATCTGCTACAATTGCAGAGGACCAAGACACTATACCCATGATTACACTAACTGAACATGTCTGTCGTGCAAATATTGCACTCTGTTTGATCATGAAACTGAGGACTATCCTACGCTGACAGCAAGGATACGCGACAAAGGGACGCTACCACCTCAGCCAACTCAGAACATGCAAATGATGAGGTTTGAACCTCACGAAAAGGATCCAAATGTGAATATAGTGCTCTGAAGTGGAATTGCAATAGGGGATGATAAGGGGAAACAACCTAAAGATAGCACATGGGTTCACAAAGCTCTGACAAAGGAGGCTAAATTTTTTTTGGAGCATGCACACGAAACATTCATGGAAGCAAAGAAGAGCTTCCCTGAGGCTTCCACCTTAGGGAGCAAGGATAAGCCGCATCAGGAAATGGACCTTTCTATGCTTACAACCTTTCTAGAGACTTGCATGAAGTTGTTGCATGATAGCAAGGCCGTGAAGAGATTATAGGAGCTTATAAATAGATGCGCCATAAACACCCCAGGTGAACTACACGTGGTACGAAAGATTGGTAAGCACAAAACAAGGATATGACGAGAGATGAGACTAACTGCGCAGATAGGAGAGTATGAAATGGATTAGGTTAATTTGGATTTGGGGTCAAACATGAACATCCTACCAAAGCGGACTTGGGAACAAATGGGAAGACTCACATTCCAGTGGTCTCTGATTCAGTTAAGAATGAAAAATCAACATAAGATCATCCCCATGGGGTGGCTGCAAGGGGTGACTGTAGATATTGAAGGTGCGAGCGCCTTGGCTGACTTCAAAGTAACATAAATTGTGGGTGACAACAACCCTTATCCTATGCTCCTTGGCATCAATTGGGCTATACGGGGTAATCAACCTAAAGAAGCGGAAGATGATATTTGAGAAGAAATCACTCCACGTAATAATATCCCTAGATCCTACTGAAGGATCCCACTATATTGAACCAGTCCACGATTATGAGAACAATGATGATTTGGACTGTATATATAAGATAACAGTGCGATACCAAGATTGGGTGAATCCAACAATAGATGGACGAATTACATGGGATTGCGAGAGTTCCTGCACCTCAGATTCTAATGAAGAATTGGAGCGCTAGCAGAATTGGTTACATGAAGTAACCATAATGATTTGTAACATGATGACCTGGTCACTACACTATGTGTCGTTAGAGGTAAGAAATCTGCCCACTTATGATGGCCTGAATGATGTAGATATCTTTTTGGATTCCTTTGAGAGGGAGGTACTAGAAAGGTAGCGCTTCCAGGCTTTGGACTGGGCACTGCGCACTACGCTCATAAGGTGGTGGGGTATGCACAAGGGTAGCTTTGATGAGTGGGGCGAATGTCGGAGGATGATGAGAAGATTATTTGGGAAGCTGAAGGTATGAATAATGTACAAGTATGATGGGAAGGATGATCACGTGTGCATTTGGCCAAATGGGCTGAGGCTTATGGAGAAAATCTGCAACCTGAATGGGTGATCTTGTTCTGTCACACCCTAGATGTCATTCCAATGAATTGGTACTTAGAAACAGAGTTCCACCATGGTACAGGTGAATGGGATATTCTACGCGAAGGATTCATTATGACATTTAGCTTTGAAGATGGGTTTGACTATATTGACGAGGCACTACAAGAAGTGAAAGCAACAATCTTTAGGATACCGCATGATCCTTTGGACCTGGTTCAACTTGATTGGACTACTTAGCTGAGTCATGTGTTGGATGCCAAGCCCACTAAAAATGAAACAGGTAAATATTGGTATGGAGGCCGAGCCCAAATTCACGAAGATTGGAGATTACTGGGATGATGCAACGATGGATAAGGTCACTGAAGTGCTCAGCGAATACCAAGATTTGTTCCATACAATGGTTATGGTTCTAAAAGGGGTAATAGGAGATTTGGATGTTATGAACATCACATTGAAGCCTGACGTGAAGCCGATTAAGCAAAGACCTTATTGTCTCAATCCGAAGTATAAGGAGAAGGTTTGCTTAGAGCTAGACAAGATGCTCGTGGTAGGCATCATTGAGCCCGTAGAAGAATCGGATTGGGTAAGCCCAATGGTGGTACAGAAAATGAAGCAGAAGAATGAAATAAGGATATGCATAGATTTGAGGAAGTTAAATGATGCTTGTGTACATGATCCTTTCCCGACTCCGTTCACTGATGAAGAGTTGGACAATGTAGGTGGCCAGGAAGCATATTCCTTCACTGATGGGTTCTCTGGGTACCATCAGATCAAAATTGCACTGGAGGATAGGAGCAAGACGACCATCACGACTGAGTGGGGTTGTTTTCAGTACACTATAATGCCTTTGAGATTGAAGAATGTGCTTGCGATTTTCTCGCATGTAGTCATTGCAGCATTCAAAGAATTTATTCATAAGTTCCCAAGAGTGTACTTTAATGACTAGAATATGTTTGGGCTAGTGAAACACCATGTGAAAAGTTTGCGTGTGATGCTAGATACCTATTGAAGATACCAGGTCACGCTCAATCTAAAGAAATGGCTATTTTGTGTTCCTTTTGGGATTCTGTTGGGTCATGTGGTTTGTAGATAGGGACTAATGGTAGATCACGTGAAGATTAAGGTGATACTTAACTTGGAAGCACCGAAGAATGTGAAGCAGCTGTGTGCTACCCTAGGACATACATGATATTACAAAAAGTTTATCAAAGGCTATGCCCAGATCACCACACTTATGGAGAAGTTGTTGAAAAAGGATGTAACATTCTGCTGGAATGAGGATTATAAGAGAAGCTTGGATGTATTGAAAGAAAATATGGTCACTGCACTGATTTTAGTCTTCCCAAATTGGAAGAAGGAGTTTCATGTAAATGTCGACGCATCATGTATAGCTCTGGGAGAAGTACTAACAAAAGCTGGTGGAGGAGACTTGGACCATCCTATAGCGTTCACAAGTATAAGGTTATCCAAGGCAAAGAAGAAATATTTCACCACCGAGCGCAAAGGGTTAGCCATGGTATACGTGCTCCAGAAGTTTAGACACTATTTGTTTGGGTGGCCATTTTAAGATGTATACAAATCATTTCGTGTTGAAATACCTGGTCAATAAGCCTGTGTTGGGGGTGTTATCACCAAAATAGGTCCCTGATAGGCTGCTGATCAGACTATCTTATTGTAACTATTTCAAACCTACTTTAGGTTAAGGCTTAGCCTCCTCAACCTGAGAGGGCTCTCTCAAAAGGGTTAATGATTTTAATTATAGATAAGATGGCTAACTCTTGTGAAAAAACTGTGACAAATATGAATGGTGGAAACAGATTTAACAACTATCCATTGGGCTTATGGAGTCAACAACACCTCAATATCACAATGAACTCAACCTTACATGGAAGACAGGGCATTCAACATTTAAATATTCAGAACATAAACTCATATGGGACCACACAGTTTATAAATGTATACAGGAAGTCAGAGCACATTCAGTGAATTCTGAGTGATTATACATCCATACCACTGTAAGAATTAAGAAAAGGACAACATCACATATTCTGAACATAAAAAATCCTTCATGAATCCTGAGAAGTAAAGTCAAACATGTATTACTGAAAATGAGTCTTACATAAGCCAAATACAAGATTTTCCATAAAATTTCCAACCCTGATTACATTGTTGTTTCAGCTATATATAGAACTCTTATTCTAACTGATCGAGATTCCTCCTCAAGCATGAGGGGAATTCGAAAACTACTTCTATTACTGACAACTCTTAAACTCTAACTACTTAATAAATACAACAAAGTGTTGACTGGAGTTTTTTAGAGATCTAAATCAACTATGACTCTAACTCCATATTACATGCATAATGGCTTTAATTAAGATAATTCCTTTCTTTGACATCTGGTTCTCTTTCA
>APFE030138054.1:28972-79228 GCA_000404065.3 Pinus taeda
TTTGGAATCAAACTGATGTCAAAACACATGGTGAGGCTTTTAGGACATGGAATGAGGCTATGAAACTTTATTTGAATATGGACATGAGAATCTAACCCTATGAATTAGACTCTAAAACATAAAAATGACTTCACCATGACTTGACCATGACTGATACAAGAGTTGAGAAACCATGTAAGTTGTCCAAATTTTTTAAGGAAGTTTTACAGTGATAACAGGGGGGAAGAATCTGCAAGTGGTTGTTATTCTTCCAAGAGTATGATTTTGAAGTTATTGTGAAGCCTGGATGACTGAACGCAGGACCAAACCATTTGTCGCGTATCAAAATAGTGGAAGAACCCACTAATTTGGAGGAGGGATTGCCTGACACGTAGCTATTTGTAGTGCGCATCGCGGATGGTCATTTTGAAGATATCATACAATTCCTAATGATGAGAATTGCCCTTGAAGGATACACTGTCTAGCAGAAGGAGGTAGCGGTGCATGCGACAGAATTTTTGTCATTGCCGGGCATCTGTACAAAATGGGGTCCAATGAAATATTGCGACGATATGTACTAGAGTTTGAAAGGAGCAGTATCCTTGTGGATGCTCATGTTGATGCCGCGAGAGGACATTATGCAGGAAGAGCATCTGCATAGAAGATTCTAAGCACAGTGTTGATCCGAATTTAAACAAGAACACAACAAATTACAGAGATAGCCATAACACAGAGATGCAACTGAAATAATACTTCATTTCATTAATGTAAAATACTAAAATATGCTTACAAACAACAATGGAAATAAACTAGCTAGGGCGATGGTAGCTTATGTCTGAGAAGAGATTTGGTGGCTACATGCCTTTGAATTATGTTACAATGAGGATTGAAGGCCTCTTTATTGTTGAGCAATAATGGAAAACCCTAAACATCCAAAAACCTAACCCTAGAAGATGAAACACCAAATTGTGGGCCCTGTCTGGGTAAATTGGTACATCAACTTCCCGAGGTCGTAACTTTGGCATACGATCTCTGTTTGATGTGCACAATATCTCGTTAGAAATATATATTCGAGAACTAAAACTTTAGGGAGATAAACATGGTCCATGGACCCATGTTGCTCCCAATTTTCCCACAAAATGTCGTTTAGGGCCTCAAAATGGCTCCAGAAATTCAGGGCCTGAAAAACTACTAAAAATAATAAAATGTGCTACAATTAAGGAAACTGAAAAGCTGAAAGAAACAATGGTGGGTGTCCAAGTGGACTTGGCGGGTGGCCACCAATATCCACCTAGATCATTCCTCCCCCCTTAGGAAGCAATGGTCCCCATTGCGTTGAGTTGCTCCATGAGATGAAGAAACTTTTGCTGAACTTGGTCCCTGGTGAGCCACTTGCCCTGGTGAAGGAGTTGGCCTGATTTGACAACTCGATATAGTTGGATATTTTGTTGGTGAGTGTGCTTGATCTGTGTTTCCATGATCCGATCAGTTTCAGCTTGTTCCATGCAATCTCAATTTAACTTTGTGGGTGTGAGCTATTATGCAATGTTGGATGTGTCTAGTAACGGTGGAAAGTGTGGCTGAAGGTGGTCCACATTAAACATTGGGTGCAGGCCAAGGAATGGGGGAATGCCAAGCTCAAATTCATTGTCTCCCACAACCTTGGTAATGGTGTAAGGACCATATCAGAGTGGTCTAAGTTTCTGATAGGCTCTAGTAAGGTGTTCATTTTGCAAATGCAAGCAGACTTTGTCACCCACCTGAAACTTGTGTGGCACTCGATGTTGATAATGTTGCTGCTTGTACATGGCATCTAATTCTCCAGAATGTCATGGACCTACTGGCGAATATGTTGGATGTGCTCAATGAAGTTGTTTTCCTTATCTATTTCGGATTGGACATGAGTTGAATTTGTGTGAGTAGCTGCAAATGGCATGGCCACATCAATGGGACATAGTGGCTAGAATCCCAAGTCCACCTGAAAAGGGTTGTGGCTTGTCGAGCTATGGAGAGCCCGGTTGTAGCTGTGCTGAACATAGGGGAGGCTCTCATCCCATGCGCATGGATGCTTTGAGTTGTACATACATAGAATGTGTACAATCATCCTATTGACAATTGTCTGGCCATTAGTTTGAGGATGGAAGGCTATGGACTTAGTGAGTTTGGTGTCCAGCATCAACCAGAGACTGGAGCAAAATGTACTTAGGAACTTGCTATCCCGATCTGAGATTATAGACTGTGGGATCCCAAAGTGTACCCACACTCGTTCAAAGAAGAGTTTAGTAGTGGCTTCTGTTGTGATATTCTTCTTGCAGGCTGCCATAATGGCCACCTTCAAGATCCTGTCGACGACCACAAAAACATAGTCATTTCCATGCTTAGTGGAAGGAAGGCCTAACATGTAATCCATGTATATGGATTCCCAAGGTCGACTAGGGGTAGGCAGCGGGGTATAGAGGCCTTGCTTCTTGATGGTTAGTTTGGTAATGGCACAAGCAATGCATGATATGATGTAATTTCCGACATCGTGTCAAAGATTCGGCCAATATAAATACTTCTGCAGTACTGCCATCGTTTTCTCGACCGTGAAATTCCCAGCAGCCCGATTGTAGTGTGCTTCCAAAATCATCTTGGCATGCTCGCTTGAAGGAACACAAAGGTGACCTAGGTGGCATAACAGGGCATCCTGGAGGTGAAAATCTGGAACATGCTAACCCTCCAAGAGTGTTTGGTATTTGTGGTCGAATTCTGGGTTTCTTTTGTAGAGAAGTGGCCAATCAAAAGTCTCGTGTCCATAAGAGTTGAGAACAGTGGTTAATTCCATGATTGGTGGTCGACTGAGGCAATCTGCAACATTATTGGTGCTGCCCTTCTTATACTTGATATTCAAATGGAACTGTTGCAGATATGTGGACCACTACTGATGGTAATCATTTTGCAATTTCCCTTGGGTCTGTATGAACTACAAGGGTCAGTGGTCTATGTGGATGACTGTTTCCTTCCCCAAAATTTAATTCTTCCATTATTGACATGCCTACACAATGGAATACATCTTTTTGTCATAAGTGGGATACTTCCAGACTATGTCTGAAAGTGTCTCACTATGATATGCCACTGGATGCTCATGTTGAGTAAGGACTTCCCCAATAGCATAGTTAGAGGCATTTGTCTCGACCTCAAAAGGTTGTTGCAAGTCTGGTAATGCGAGCACTGGTGCCATGCAGAGGTGATCTTTCAACTCTGTGAATGCTTTCTGTTGAGATTCATACAAAATGAATTTTTCTTTTGCTCCTCCCTTGGTGACTTGACTCAAGGGCCAAGTGATATGAGAAAATCCCAACATGAACCTGCGGTAGAATTTGGCAAGACCTAGAAAGCTGTGGAGCTCAGTCAGAGTGGTTGGAGATGGCCAATCCTGAATGACTTGGATCTTGGCTGGATCCACATGCACCCCCTGTTCATCAATGATGTATCCCAGATACTGAACCTGGGTCATGCCAGAAGTGCATTTCTCCAAATTGGCACATAACTTGTGTTGCCACAGTGTTTGGAGAACCTATCGGATGTGGTGGAGGTGCTCTTCCCAACTCTGGCTGAAGATCAGGATGTCATCCAAGTATACCACTACAAATGAGTTGGTGAATGGCTGAAAGATGTCATCCATTAGCCACATGAAGGTTGCAGGAGCATTCGTCAATCCGAAAGGCATAACTAACCATTCGAAAAGACCATCCTTGGCTTTGAAGGCAGTCTTCCACACATCGGAGGGTTCGACTGGTACCTGGTGATATCCTGACTTCAAATCGATCTTACTAAAATATTTTTCTCCCTTTAGTTGGTCCATGAGGTCATCAATCCATGGGATCAGGAACCTATTATGGATAATGATCTTGTTCAGTGCCTGATAGTCAATATAGAGTCTCCAAGTCCCATCCTTCTTTTGTACCAACACGATCGAGCTTCCATAGGGCGATGAACTCAGATGGATGTGACCTTTCTGCAACATCTCCTGAATTTGCCTCTTGATTTCATCATTCTCTAGAATGGAGCACCGATAGATTGGTCCATTAGGCAGCGGTGCACTTGGGGTCAGATCAATGGGGTGCTTGACCTGACAGTGCAGAGGAACTGCTACGGGGGAGGTGAAGATGTCCTCGTACTCCTCCACGGCCTTGTCCATCTGTAGTTTTCATGTAGAGAGGCCCTGTATGGAGGTCGTGGCCATCGTCTTCTTCTTTCCTGGAGGGTGTATTATCAGGAAAACAAATTTCCTTGTTTTGGAAACGAGCTTACTGCATTGTTTTGCAGTAACCAAAGAGATGGCGGTAGGCGGTGCTACCTCTAGTATCTTGTTCAACTTATTTCCCAAAGTAACAATAACAACACGAGGCCGTGATTCATACACAACATGTCACTTCCACAAGTATGGTTGTCCTAATAATACATCATGAACTTCAAGGGGAGCAATGTCACACAATACCCCATCCATGAAGGGATTGTTGTTATATGGAAGGCGACATTGCTGGCTCATGCAAAGATCTCGTCCTTGGTGAATCCACCCAATGTTGTACAATTGTGGATGTGCTATGGTCGGTAAGCCCAACTGCTTCATGACCTCTGCTGAAATGACGTTCTTTTGGCTCCCACTGTCGATAATGAACTGTAGCAAGGAGCCCTTTACCCACATTTAGGAGTGGAAGAGGCACTTCTCCTCCTCTGGATCCTTGGGTTCCTCCTTCTGGATCTTCGTGGTAGCAATGGTGGCATTAGGCTCTATATCGATAATCTACTTCCCCTTGTCATTCCCCCTATTGGGTTCTGACTCAGAGTTGGAACATGCATCTAATTCTGAAACCTTTATCTCAGCCACTAGGGATTGCTTGGCTCGATACTCACTTGTGTTGTGAGTGGAGCTCTTATGGAACTCACACCACTTTCCCGTGTCCTTTTTCGACTTCACGAGGCTATTATTTGCTTGCAGCTTTGGTGGGTTGTCTTGGGTTACCCCACCTTGGCTTTGTTCTTTGTTCTGTGGTTTGGGGGCACCTTTCCCTTGCTTCGGATTCGCAGATCCAAAGTCTCACTTCTTCTATTTAAACTTTTTCTCGACCTTGACGGCATATCAGTATGTCGTGTCGAGTGAGGGGATGTTCAAGAATTATATTTCTCCTGGATGTAGTTGTGTAGGAAACCACATTATTTAAGTACCAAATGCTGCTCTGAATCCTTGATACCCAACTTTGTGTGAAGGGTATGGAAAATATTGGTAAATTTTGGCATGTCTTGGTCCCTTCCTTGTTGTAGCATGGTCCACTTTATGTATTGATCTCATAGCTTCTAACAGGGTAGTATTTCTCCTTGATGGCATCCTAGAATGAATCCCAAGTGGGTGCAGTTGAAAATAGTGAGCCCGTACTTTCATCCTTCTGCTTGCAATAGGTTTCCCACCAGTCTTTGACGTGGGGGGCTGCTTTGAGAAGAGCGAAAACAATCTTTTCCTGATTGGAAAAATCATGAACAAAAAAATAACCCTCTAGCAGATTTAACCATTTATTAACAGCATCTGCGTCTATCTGACCCTCGAATATGGGGATTTCAAAATTAACTTGTACCTTAAACAGTGTGGCATTTTCAGAGTAGCTGTTGGAAGCTGATGCATCGCCCCTGGGTAGCCACTGAAGGATTTGGGCAAAGTTGTCCATCATCGCATTCCTTTGTCACTCGAGGGCTTCTTCGAGTAAGATTTTGATAGGATATCCTGCCCCCTCGTCTTTCTTTTCATTTTCCATGGGAGGCCGTCGAGATTTGTGGAGCTCGTCTTGTAAAGGTTCGACCAATTCAAGCCCTAACTCCTTATATCCCAACCTTGTTGGGGACATGCAAAGAAAAACAAAGAAAAAACAGACCCCTTTGATACCACTGATCTGGATTTAAATAGGAACACAACAAATTAGAGAGATAACCATAAACACAGAGATGTAGCCGAAATAATACTTCATTTCATTAATGTAAAATACTAAAATATGCTTACAAACAACAATGGAAAGAAACCAATGAGGGCGATGGTAGCTTATCTCTGAGAAGAGATGTCGTGGCTACATGCCTTTGAACTATGTTACAATGAGTCTGGAAGGCCTATTTATTATTGAGCAACAATGGAAAACCATAAACATTCGAAAACCTAACCCTAGAAGATGAAACGCCAAACTATGGGCCCCGTTTGGGTAAATTGGTACATCAACTTCCCGGGGTTGTAACTTTGGCATATGATCTCTGTTTGACACGCAAAATATCTTGTTAGAAAGACCTATCTGAGAAATACAACTTTGGGAAGAGAAACATCGGTCCATGGACCCAGGTTGCTCCCAATTTTCGCAAAAAAATGTCGTTTAGGGCCTCAAAGCAACTCCGGAAGTTCAGGACCCGAAAAAATACTAAAAATAGTAAACTGTGCTATAATTAAGGAAACTAGAAAGCTGAAAGAAACAATGGTAGGGGTCTAGGTGGACTTGGCAGGTGGCCACCAATATCCACCTGGATCAAGGTTTATGCTGGCTAACCCTCCATCAGGATTCAAAAGCTTACTGCAAAGCATGTGATTTATGTCAAAGGACTAGTAGGCCGTCGTGGAGGGATGAGCTGCCTCTGAATCCACAAATGAAGTTACAACCCTCTGAGAAATGGGTGATAGGTTTTGTGGGACCCATTCAGCCCCAAGGAAAGAAGATAGGAGCGCAGTACATTATCACCACGATGGAGTATTTGACTCGATGAGTGGAGGCATAGTCTGTGAAGGATTGAACAGGTGCAATTGCTGCAAAGTTCCTCTTTGAGTATGTATTGATGCGATTTGGGTGTCCAAAAATTTTAATGAGTGATTGCGATACGCACTTTCTGAATGAGACGATAAGAGCACTGACAGAGGAATTTTAGGTCTATCACCAGAAGAACATGCCTTATCACCCACAAGCTAATGGGATGGTGGAAGCATTCAATAAAGTGCTGGAAAATGCACTCACCAAGGTTTGCAACTCTTAGTGAAGTGATTGGGACCTACACATACCCGTAATACTATGGGCCTATTAGATGAAATGCAATAAGTTGACTAGACAGACACCCTTTAGGCTCATATATGGTGTTGAAGCAGTGATGCCCATGGAATACATTGTGCCTAGTTTGCACATAGTGGCACTCATGTGTATGACGGATCGTGGAGCCATGGAAGAAAGTCTCGCAGAGCTGGATGAGCTTGAGGAAGAAGGATTTCTAGTTGGATTTCACCAACACATCCAAAAGCAACGCGAAAAAGCATGGCATGATTGGCACATTAAGCTGTGAACCTTTAAGTTAAATGACCTTGTTTTGTTATATGACAAGAAGTTTGATAAATTTCCAGGGAAATTTAGAATGCACTGGTTAGGGCCCTATGTCATTAAGGAGATTACCAACAGAGGAGCAGTTCATTTGGTTAAATTGAATGGAGATCCCTTCCCAGGAAAGGTGAATGGTAGCCGATAGAAGCCATACACCAGTGGTTTAGCCATGTGACTACATGAAGGTAGCACAATCTTAACGCTCTAGGTACCTCAAAGGAGGAGTGAGATTATAAACTACACTGCCTGGGTTGGGGAGTTGCACGATTGGAGGATTGTGTGAAGTAGGGAAGTGTCACAAGGTTCGCGGCAACATGAAAGGAACTGCACTACCCAGGGAAATCACGCAGGTCATCTAGAAACTGACCATTAAAGTCATTGTTCATGATTTAACAATAGAAATGCGGCCAAATGGAGTGGGAAACCGACATTTAAGATGAAATTTATGGATCAAATCCTTGAAAATATGCTTCCAATCCGGCATTAATGAAGCGAATGTGGGGGGAATGGTCGGATTTGAATTCAAAATTCCTTATAAATTATAGGTGGCTGCCCAACAAAAAATATTTGGCATTTTGATAATTGAGTTGTTGAGCTCTCAGGCACACATGAAATGCGAATTCTTCGAGGCCTTGATAGCAAGTTCAGCATTTGAGAACTTACTAGAAACAACACGAGCATTGTCGAGTAGTGTTATGTCGACACCTACAATAGTAATGGACACCAAAGCAGTGACAACTGAGGAGGATATGCCATAAATTGTTATGGAGGCCGTAGAAGCTACTCTAGAGGTTACCGAAGTATTAGTGGAAGTCCCCAAATCACCAAGGACGCCGAGACCAAAGCCCACCCCAACCAAGGAGAGTACGAATGACAAGAAGAGAAAGCAACCTGTAATACCGATGCATGCATCACCGAGAAGAAACCCACCGAAGGACAAGTCCACCACATAGGAAAAGGAAAAAGCCATCAATCTGGAGCCGAAGGAGGAAGAAATTGAAGACATCCCAATGGATGATGAGGACATAGGAATAGACATGGAGGAAGTTGAAGTCTAGGGTGCTAGCCCTATCACTTGGTTACCTGAGTACGTCCCTCCACACAAAGACAAGACCAAGGTATCAAAAGATATTTATGAGAGCAAGGTTGCCTTGCAAACCCCTCTGTTGCTGGATGAGATTGTCTTTGAAGGACCATGCTTGGGGTGGGTTCCGCTATTAAAACTCGAAGACTGGGACTTAGTTGACCATGAGAAGTTCCCGCACTTGGTGACCAAGTAATTGATGCCCACATTATCGATACAACCACTGGAATGAGTGTATTAGAGCCATAGAGGTTGCTCAGAGGAGTAGACAAGGCAGGTCTACTCAAACTACTATGGGTGCCACACTACAACCACACCCCGATTATAGTCTTGGTCATCAAGAAGCTATTGTGCTTGGTGCATGATGGGTGTCTATGGCTGGAGGAGCCAATACCCATCACTGATAGATTAATCCACACGATCACGCGGTTGCCCGACACAGGAGAAAATCTGGCCATGATGTTTGGTGGAAAAGGTGGCAAGCAGGCCCTTGCGGAGGCCATGAAAGAGAAATTTAAGCTGGTGAAGAAGCTACGTGGATATGCCATATCAAGAATCAGTGACCCTACCATAAAGGTGGCTACGCATATTTTGGTAGGGAAGGTGATGAGGAGGTGTTGCATTGATGAGGTGTCAGAGCCTGTCATCGTGCTAGCAGCTCAGTGTGCCAAAGGAGTCCAGTTCAATTGGGCAGAATATCTCCGCGTAGAGTTCCTAGTGAATTTCTGCGAGGCACAGGAGCTTAGTAAGATGTTCCACTACGTGTGGCTCTCGCTATCTATTGTGCTAGTAGCATGGGAGTTGCCAAAGCACAGTTAATTCCCTTCAGTCGCGCCGGACCTACCAAAAGCAGTGGAGTACGCTTTGCTGTGGGTGACCAAGGATGTGCACCTCATCAAGGACAACAAGATCTTTTGGATCTTGATCGAGATGAACTGCAGGGCCATCAATTGCAAACCGCAGTTGTCACCTACAGTGTTTGCGAACCTACAGAACTGCGTAGAGTTTAAGGCTAATATTCACCATTTGTTCGTCAGGGCATGGAAGGACCCTGCATAGACATGGTATGACTTGCCTTACTTGGAAATAGATGATGCCATTGATGTTGTACTTGATCCCTGGCCGAAAAAATGGCGCACTACAACAAACTTGGTAGTGGGAGGGAGCAAGTCCATCATGCAATGCAACAAGGAGGAGTTCAAGCTCAAGATGACACAACTGGTCGAAAAGAGAAAGAAGGAGGCTGCTGACAAGGCCTAGGTTGAGTGCGATGCCGCTCTGTAGACGGAGAAGCAAATAGGTAGAACAGAGCAGAGCTTTCACAAAGGCGCAGAGTCGACTTCACCTGAGACATAAGAAGAGACGCATGAGCATATAGAGTAGCACGGAGCGGACCCATAGGCGACGTCCGCCCGCATCAAGCATCCAAGGGAACAAGAGAAAGGAGGGCTGAGGAAGAAGTCCAAGGCCACTAAGATGTCGCTAGACCCAATCACGCTCACAGTGTTGAAAATAGCAACAAGAAATTATAAAAATAGAATGAAGAAATTCCAATTTTAATTTGTCCTTGAATTAAAATTGTGAATTAAAATTTGAATTTAGTCTCACCAGTTACTTGGAAATAATTAATTAATTCATTATGGATTACTTAGTTGGAGAAATTCAAGTTAGAAATCTTTCTGCAGTCATGCAACAATTATCCCTTAAACTAAGGAGATTATCCTTTAATTAAGGAGATAAGATTGAGTTATATTAGAGTTGTAATTAGTTAGCTCAGTTTACTGAGTTAAGTGCAGTTAAATTAGTTCTAAACTATTTGAGGAACTAATTGTGAGTTATGATTCAGTTGATGCATGCATGCACTCAACTAGTGTACTCCAGATAATTGAAGATTCCCTCATCAGAAACTCATGCATGTCTATTATGAGAAAGACCCAGTTGAGCTAAATGTCAAGGACAATGTACTATCAGTTGCATGTGGTTTCCTATAAAGAAAAGTCATGCATGTAGAAGGATTAAGGTTCCTTGAGGACTGCGCAATTCATATAGGGTGTGAGATTAGTATGAGAGATCAGTTTTCCACTTGGTTGGAGAACATCATCCCAGAAGAATAGCGCAAGGAAATAGGAGCTTGGAGGGAAAAGGAGAAGGCTTGAGAGAAGCTTTGTTTTCCTATGAGCATCCAGGAGGATTGCACTGAGAGATGGCTAGTTGTGAGAGCTAAGGCTTTGTATAATTCTAATGTATTTTCACCTTGTATGATAATATAGATAGTGGGTTTTTTAGCTAAGGCTTTCCCTTGAGTATTTTCTGTGTTTCATGTGCATTGATTCTTCTTCTTATGGTTATATCGTTCAGCTCTGATTCAACTCGATCTTTAAGATTCCACAAATTGATAGTAGAAGTAGATTATAGTATTCTGCTTTGGTATATTGCATTATCAGGTTAATCTACAGTCAGATTTTCTACAGAGATCTCAGAGGGAGATTTGTAGAGAATTTGTAGAATTTCTACATGGTATCAGAGCTAGCTGATCTATAGAGAAATTTCTACATGGTATCGGAGCCAAGCTTATCAAAGCTGTGAACAATATGCAAAGAAGAGAATTTGAAGTTTGAAGTTTGGGGTTGCAGGTGAAAATCGAATTCTTATCATACTTCAAGGTTGGCTAAAGGCGTTCTATGGCTTGAGACTTGAGTATGCCTTGGAAGGTATCTCAAATTACATAGCATGGAAAGATCGCATGGAGGTTGTATTAGAAGACAATGGTTTGAAGGATTTCAATGATCAAAGAAATCCCAAAGCCAGGTTCAACTAATGCACAAGATTTGGTTGAGTGGAAGAAGCATGTGGTGAGGGTGAGATGGATCATCCTTGAGGGAATTTGAGACGATATTGTTTGAAGTCTCCATGGGAAGGATACTCCATATTCAATGTGGAAGACATTGAAGGACCTCTACCAGAATAGTAGCGACTAGAGAAAATTGGCACTCAAGGATAAGCTTCGAAGAATCAAGATGGATAACCATGATACTATTTCCACATATCTGAACAAGCTCACCACTAGCAGAGATGAGCTTGGTAGTGTGGGAATAACTACTGCTGATGATGATATTGTGAGCCTTCTCTCCTTGGCCTTCCAAAGAGTTGGAATAGCTACTAGGACTCTGTGAATGGAAGGGAGAAACTGCCGGATTGGGAATGACTATGGTTGGATCTCATGCAGGAGGAGATGAGGAGGAATGCACGAAATGGTTCTTCATCCAAGGATGATGATGAAGAAAATCTGGCCTTAGCAAGTAAGGCAAGGAAAGGGAACGGGAAGGATTCCCATTCCAAATTGAATCCTTCTCATGGAGGGAAGAAGGATGAAAAGTCTAAAGTGAGATGCTTTAATTGTCATGAGATGGGACATTATGCAACTATTTTCCCATCGAAGAAGTCCAAGAAGGGATCCTTGGAATGATCTAAAGGTGAGGCATTAGCCTCTCACTTTGAAATTGACTTTACCCTAATCGCATACATGGTGTCATTGATGATGGGTTATGGTTGGTATCTTGATAGTGGAGCTTCATTCCACATGACCGACGATAAAAGTTTTTTCAGTACCTTGGAGGAGAAAGACCCCAAGATGCACATAGAGATGGGTGATGATGAAAGGTATAGTTTTTCAGGAGTGGGCACGATTTCTTTTCAGAGGGAGCATGGAGCTCCTATCACCTTGAAAGATGTGAAGTATGTGCCTGGACTGAAGAAGAACTTGGTATTGGTCGCGATGTTGGAGGATAAAGGCTACGATGTTGTCTTCAGTAAAGGAATGGTGTTCCTTAGACACATCACCATGAGATAGGTGAAATAGATCATTCATGAGTCAAGAACCTGTATGCTCTTGAGGTTCAAGATGCATGTAAAGCCTTGAGGAGCAAGGCAAATGTTAGAGACTTGGTGGCTGAGAGGGAGAGTAAACTACCTCTCAATATGCAGTCCCAGAAGAAGTCCAGATAATTGTGGAGGAGCCACAATTGAAGAAGGTAGAGGGATCACATGTAGCCATACCTCTAGGTATGAGGTGGGGCGATGTGAAGTGATAGTCCCAAGAAAGCTGAAATTGGGTAGGGTCCATTGAGAGGTTTTATCTCATGGATCATACCTTGCTGTGGGAGCCCAAAGTACATAGTAGCTAGAGCAATAAGTGGGATTGATGTAGTCAGAGATCAAAGTGACAAAGGCTAGAGCAGTTAGATACTGAAGAGCTCAGAGAAGGATTGACAAAAGTGTAGAAAGGTGGAGTTAGCCGAAGCGCAAATTTTTTAGTTGACAGAGGCAATAGCAGTCAGAGACTTTGATGACAAATGCATCATACTGATTCAGGTTGGATGTTTTTTGTTTTTTAAGTTGTTGGAGCAACAACACTAGAGAGAAGTGTTGCATGCAGAACATTCCAAAGGTTCAGGATCAGGATCAAGTTGAACTCGTTTATTGTTGAGAGGGACTGTTGAAAATAACAACAAGAAATGATAAAAATAGAATCCAGAAGTTCCAATTTTAATTTTTTCTTGAATTAAAATTGTGAATTAAAATTCAAATTTAGTCTCACCAGTTGCTTGGAAATAATTAATTAATTCATTATGGATTAATTAGTTGGAGAAATTCAAGTTAGAAGTCTTTTTGCAGTCATGCAACAGTTGTCCCTTAAATTAAGGAGATTATCCCTTAATTAAGGAGATAAGATTGAGTTATATTTGAGTTGTAATTGTTAGCTCAGTTTACTAAGTTAAGTCCATTTAAATTAGTTCCAAACTATTTGAGGAACTAATTGGGTGTTATCAGTCAGTTGATGCATGCATGCACTCAACTAGTGTACTCTAGATAATTGAAGATTCCCTCATTAGAAAATCATGCATGTCTATTCTAAGAAAGACCCAGTTGAGCTAAATGTCAAGGACAATGTACTATTAGCTGCATGTGGTTTCCTATAAAGAAAACTCATGTATGCAGAAGGATTAAGGTTTCTTGAGGATTCCACGGATCATACAGGGTGTGAGATCAGTGTCAGAGCTCAGTTTTCCACTTGGTTGGAGAAGATCATCCCAGAGGAACAATGCAAGCAAATGGGAGCTTGGAGGGCAGAGGTGAAGGCTTGAGAGAAGATTTGTTTGCCTGTGAACATCCAGGAGGATTGTATTGAGAGATGGCTAGCTGTGAGAGTTAAGGCTTTGTATAATTCTGATGTATTTCCACCTTGTATGATAATAGAGATAGTGGGTTTTTTAGCTAAGGCTTTCCCTTAGGTATTTTGTATGTTTCATGTACATTGATTCTTCTTCTTTTGGTTATATTTCTCAGCTCTGATTCAACTCGATCTTTAAGCTTCCACAAATTGATAGTAGAAGTAGATTATAGTATTTTTCTTTAGTATATTGCATTATCAAGTTAATCGACAGTCAAATTTTCCACAGAGATCTTAGAGGGAGATTTGTAGAGAATTTGTAGAATTTCTACATGGTATCAGAGCTAGTTTATCTATAGAGAAATTTCTACACACAGAGGGTGACTTGCACAACATTGGAGGCATGGTGCAATATGTCACTGCGGAGTCCCTACAACAGTTTGAGCATCAACAACAACTAGTATTGGGGGCTATCCAGACAGGTGTGTAGGAGCCGCAGACCCACGTGTCATAGGCTGGCACGATGTCTACCAGCCTTTCTATCAGCACTTCAAAAGCTATTGAGATGCTGCGCACGAGTGTCTCCAACATGACTTGTGCTACCCAATGGAGCACTGACCATGGAGAATGAAGTTGACAGGCCCACTGCTAGTGCCCTCAAGGGAGTAGATTTGAGTCTGGTAGCGCTTCATGGTGAGGCACTCCACCTCTTGTAGGATGGAGTAATTGTGGAGTTGAGGGCCCGTAAGCACCGTGCTCTACATGTGATCAGTGAGCAGCGGATTAACAATGAGAAAATGGCACTATAGTGAGACTCTGCCATTGCCACCATGATTGAGGTGACCAACCAAAACAAGCATATACTCCAGGTCATGAAGGAGGCATGCCGAAAGGTCCCAGAGTTGGCCATTCCCGAGAAAGAACCAGTCGAGGTGCACATCCACAAGTTGGATATAGGGGTGTGCAACGCTCGTACAGAAATGGTGAGGGTTCAGTTGGAGTTGAACCTGCAGATCACTAAATTACATTTGAAGGCCCAACCTTCAACTCCACTAGAAGTAAAGGAGTAGCGTGCAACTTCTATCACAGAGGCAATAGTAGCGGTTGATAGTGCAGTAGTGAACTACATAGAACTCTTTGAACAGTCGTTTGAGGTCTTGACAAGTTTGCAGGAGGACCCTAATGTGCAATGGCTGGAGATAAAAGTGCATGAGTTGCATCAGTGCTATGATGAGGTCAAAGGCACAATGCGAATTGTCGCATTCACACAGAGACAGGCATAGCTGTAGGAGGCCAAGAAGCTGAAAGAAAAGGTGGATGCAGTGCAACACAAGGAAGCAGTGCTGAAGGCACGACTGAAGCCCTGCAAGGATGAGGCTTATGTGATTATGATCTCTATTGAAGGAAAGCTTGTGAATCTGCAAGCAACTCAGAAAAATCTTCAGGTCGATAGTTCAGGAGAAGAGACCAAATAGATGGTTGAAGAAGCGAAGCAGGCGATCACACAATGCACTACCGAGGTTGCAGTCATACAGGTTGAGCTGGGAGGTCTTTGTGCTAAGATCTCTACACCTGCAGAGTGACTTAAGGATGAGTCATGATGTTTGTGTTGGGAGCATGTTGAGAATGGGATCTCCCAAGGAAATTTTTGGGGCTAAAAGCCCATGTTTTGGGTCAAATTTTTAAATAAAGTTGTAAAGTCTCCACATTTTGTGGTCGTGGAGTGTGAAGGTGTCATGAGTCACAAAGTGTTGTCCGCCCTTATTTTGTGAAGTGTAAAGTCAACTGTAAAGATCTACCCATGGTCCGTGGACCATGGGATTGTATAAAGAGAGCTAAGCTCCAAGTAGTTTTATAAAAATAAGAAGTAATGAGCGATAAGGAGGAAGTCTTTAGGAGTTTAAGTTTTGGGTCTTAGCATAGGTAGAGGCTTTGCATTTGAGTGCGTAGAGGCCTAGGGTGGAAGTCTGCAACTAAGTGCACAGACCCCTACAGCTGTGTGCGTAGGGTGGATAAAGTCTGTAATCATTTGAAGATATCAATAAAGAGAAGCATTCTACAAATTCTGTGTCATTGTTTCTTGTTAATGCATCTTGTCATATTATGTATGAATTTCATTTACAATTCTTATGCAATGCGTGAATGTATGAAATTACAATGGTTATTTGAAAACAAGAAAGAATATCTGTTTACGCGACGCTAACCATGACCGTTTAATAAGTTAAGTAATACACTTAAGATAATTTGGGAATCTACACAATACGCTACCTTAGCAGTGAGAACGTACCTGAACCGCATGTTAGGGTTGCATGAAGGTCAATCATACCCCTTTGCAGAGGTACTAAAGGGCGGAATAAAGAGCTAGATAGACAAAGCCCTAGGACTTGGGGACCTGCACAAAAGCCAGAACAAAAGGAATAAACTGACATCATGACCATCTCAGGGTGCAGAAACTTGGTTCCAACATTCCCCCATACTGCTTTGGGTGAGACTTCAGCCTGCGCTCTGC
Organism: Pinus taeda; assembly: GCA_000404065.3. NCBI lineage: Eukaryota > Viridiplantae > Streptophyta > Pinopsida > Pinales > Pinaceae > Pinus > Pinus taeda. The sequence continues at coordinate 45,088 of APFE030138054.1, forward strand.
AGGCTGATGCCGAAAGGGCCAGTAGTGTGGGGATTTGTTTGGCTAACTAAAGCTGAACTTGGGTCAAGCCCCATGTAGCCAACAAATTCTTCTCGTCTTCTGCCTAAGATGTGGGAGAGGTTTGTGGATGACACTTGTGTCATCTGGTCCCATGGTAAAGAAAAGTTGGAACTGTTTTTCCTCCATCTTAACAATCAATCTAGTTCTATAAATTTCACCATGGAATTTGAATGTAATGGTAGTCCGCCCTTCCTTGACATCCTCCTCTCAAGGAACGATGATGGCTCTTTTTCTCATTAGGTATTTCGTAAGCAAATTCATACGAAACAATATCTTCATGCTAATTCTCATCATTCCCAGCTCAAAATCTTGGTGTTCTCAACACCTTAACAACTAGAGCTTTAATAGTTTTTGATGACAACCATCTCAATGAAGAGAAAGCACATCTCCTAAGTGTTTTCTTTAATAATGGGTATAGTAGATGCCAATGTACTAAGGCTTTCCTCAGAGATGAAAAGGTCCTAGTGCTAAGAAAGATACAAAGGATTGATTTTCTAGTGTTCATCTTCCTTTTATCCAAGGGACCACTGACAAGATTGCGAGGATCCTAAGGAAGCATAAGGTGGCTTCAACCTTTAGGCCTTTAAATACCATTTAGAGCTTCCTTAGATCTGTAAAAGACCTAATGGACCCCAAGAATTCAAAGGGTGTTTACATTATCCCATGCTCTTGTGGGATTCCCTACATTGGTGAGACTAGTTGCTTAATTAATCAAAGGATTCATGAGCATGCTTCTGACATCAAGAATGGCATGACCCGCTCCTCTGCTTTTGTGGAGCATGCAGATAAATCTAAGCATCACATTTGCATTAAGGAGGACCAAGTCATTGCCAGGGTTAGTCATTTCCATCATCGTAAATTGAGGGAGGCCCTAGAAATTGAAAAAAGACCCAATAATTTGAAGAGAGATGATGGTTGGAATATTAGTAGAAGTTAGGTCCCTGACCTATCCTCCTAGTTTTTTAGGCTTCTTTTTGGGATTTATTTTCTTTGTTTGTTTATATATGTAGGTATTGACGTCCTTTTTATAGTATTTATTGTTGATTTATTCTTCATTAGAGTTTATTTTCTTGATCCTTCATGTCTTTTATGTATTTTATCATCCTATTCGTTCTTAACTCCTTTTATTATTTTTGTTATTTGTTTAATGCGCCTCAGCCCCATATTTTATTGTTGAGCCTATTTTATTTATTGATTACTTTTCTTTGAATATATATTAATTTATATTTATATAATATATTATATATATATATATATTATATAATATATAATATATATATATATAATATAGATATGTGTGTGTGGTGTGTGTATTTTCTTTGACTTGGTGGTATATATTTGTTCTATTTTATTTATTTCTCCATTAATATTTTTAATTTAGTTTATTTTATTTCCATTAATTATTTTATTTATCAAATGATTTTGTCTCGATTAGAGCCAAGGTACTAAGAACAATTTAACAAGTGCGAATAAATGATCTGAAGTCGAACACTTGGAAGAATCTATCAATCAGGAGACAATAATGTATTCCCAATGTTGATAGTGAATAAATCTAGCACTAATGACTGCAAACCCTAAGGTATTGCCAAATGGACTCTCGATTTTGTTCCTAGAGAAATGAATTGAAGTCGATAGGAAAAGATCTACTAGAAGGAAGGAATTAAGGCATCCTTCATTAATCCAGTGCCAGTGTAACCCGTAGGCCAATAATGTGGAAGGAATCAGATGAAGAAAGATGTAGTAACCAAACTGAAGCATGTTTATGGTGTACACAAGACGTAGCTGGTGCACAACAAAAACCCTTTGTACCAACCAATAATGAAAGTTGACATAGAGGCAAGGAATCTGTTAGGTTCTTATACCAATAGGTGTCATTTTTCATGATTGACATTGATAAGGCCTAATATGTTCAAACCTTTGGCTGGTTGCAAAGGTGTTCCATATTCCAAGAAAACAAAAAATTAAAAAGTGAAAAGAGGGTATGCCCTAAAACAAAGATCAAAGGGCAAAGAGAATGAAATGGTAAAAAAGAAAGCAAATGAACCCCAAATGAATAAGACCAGGAAAGTGTGCTAGTCCAAAATGCCACTACTATTCCATTTTTGAAGAATTTCATTGTGTGGAGTTGCTTAACTCTTGTCATAGTTGATGAATGGCCAGACAACTCAATCTTGGCCAACTTCATGTTTAAATGACTTGTTTTAAAAGATAGAGAACAAAATCTGTCCAAACAGTTCAAGCTTGGCAGATGAGTAGTTAGGTAGAGAAGCAAAGGTGCTCAACTGCTTAATCTGAGCCCTTGGAAGAAATAAGGGCACGCTTAGATAGAATAGCAGTTAAAAGAAAAGAAGAGAGTAAGGGTTTGCTAGTTCAAATGAACCCAAAGAAAAGGAAGAAAAAATGTTAGGAACAATAGGCTAGGTAGGCAGTTTTGATGTTGCAGAAGCAGGTTCATGAGTAAATTTGTCTTTTAAAGGTGATTCATCTCATTACCATCATCAACACCATGGAAACTATGTGGTGATAGATCAAATGATGCATGTTTAACTTCCCCTCATTCCTCTTACAACAATCACTCACTAACCTCCCCCCAGGATATTGAGATATGCTCAATGTTCATAGACTACTCCATTTCAGGTGAAAACTTAAGCAAAATGACATTTTCTCCATGGGCCAAGAAGCCACATTTCTTGTGTAAAACATTTGTCTTCTTCTAAGCCTAAGCTATCCAACTTCACAACTTAAAAGCCCTCTCATTTCCCTTAGCCTAAGTTTCTTAACATTGTTTACACTTAGTGCTAATTCCTACCCCATTTTCATATTTAACACATTAACTTTATGGTAGAAATCCCTATCCTAAAACCCCTTTCCCATATTATTTTAACATATAAAAACCCTAAAATATTAATTATCCCACCCCAGCCAACTATGGCATATTTCGTTGTTTTGAAGGGGATTCTAGGTTCATCTGGAACCTTATAAACCCCCCCCCATGCGCAAATATTCACTAGTTAATTAACATTTGGTTAATTAACGATGTAAACCCCCGACCGCCAATCGCAATAACCCCGTGAAGTCTTAAGCCATAACCTATATTGGGTGGGTCCCTGCACCATAATTCGTCGCCAGTGCCAATTGCCATCAACCGTCGGATCCGGGCTTTCCCATCCAATGGCCCACAACTATATCTCAACCCCTCCTATTGTCGAATGTTAGCTTCCAGGAAAATGGTGGTTTTGCTGCCGTACAGAAAACACGTGGTGCCCGTCGAGTGTTATCGCAGCTCCTCCGCCCAAAACAACTTTTGTCCATAAGAGGTGTGGGAAATAACATTTATGCCCCCCCACTCCCCCTCGGTGACATCATCACCCACATCATCTGCCACCTCACCTCCACATCATCCTCTGTACCCCGCTACACGACAAATATTACGTCATGCTGACATCACCTGAAAAAAGCGCCAAAAGCCCACGAAGCCAAAATTTGTTAAAAAAACCCGTGAGAGTGTCGTTTTTGCCCATTTCTATTCGTTGTATTCATGAGACCTGTGCATGCAAATTAACGTCCAAGCAGTCCTGCGAGCTATAGTCCGTCACCCTGACCAACAAAGACCAGTCTCCTGCTACTGCTAGTCAATTACCCTGTAAACTGCTCTCGTGCGCATCCAAAACTTAGGTATTAACCGTTTTACCCTTTGAACCTATGTTTTAAAAGTTTTCCACTGCAAATTATACCAAAAGAGCTGATTTTCAGACTGAATTTTGTCTTTAGCTTTCATACAAGTACACCAAGACTGCTCTTTTACTGAATTTTCACCAAAAAACCCTGCAAATTTCGTTCTTCTCTACAGATTTCACCCAGTGAGCTAAATGAAAATTGACTTTGGTCTATAATTCCCGGAGGATAAACCCCTGAAATGTTGTTTTGTCTATTTTGTGCCACAAAAACCCAAATTCTAATTTGAAAATCACAGGGAACTGAGCAAACATGGAAGCCCCTACACCTGTGGCCCTCAATATTGCGGCCCTCAATGCACCACACAAAGAACTGGAATGGATACCTTTAGCTGACAGAGATTTCTAGATTAATGTCTTAATTAGTGACAAGCCTCACCTCCAAGCATTTTGTGAAATTAGGAATAGCTACCATGGCAATAGATGTATATGGAATTTGGGAGTCCAACATGCCCATGTACTAACTCCCCTCAGTTAATGTTTTCCCTGATCTCATCCACCAATGCCATGCCAATTATGAGCCCACTCAAAGGGCAGTGATGGACCCTTCTGGAAATTTCCTCTTCTATATCACCCCTGAATCCATCAATGAGATGCTATACTTCAAGCCAACTTAGCCTCTGGCTCCCCTTTCTATGGGATTCTTGCTTAACCAAGGTGCTAAACTACCCATTTCAGAGATAACAAGAATAGATCAATTGTTCATGAAGCCAAATTGCCAGCCCCAACAAGCACCTCCTTATCTAGATACTTGGTTCATAGAAGCATGAAAGTTCCTTGTTGACATGATATCCTACATTTTAGGATTTAAAACTAGTGAATATGTTGATGAGACCACCTTGGTTCTCTTGTCAATATTTACTCCAGGACAACCCCCTGCTGTCAAGTATGATTATGCCACCTTCATAGCTAATAAGATCCATGAACAATTCATGAGCCTGGACAGAGAAAGAGTGTTTAAATACACCTCATACATATATCATTTGTTGTTGTACAATAAACCATATAGTTTTCAAATTCTCCTCAGAAAATTGGATTGCAAAGGAGAGTGAAGGTCTGTAATATTCTGGACCTTAGTCTTCCACCACGTTCATGACTCCTCTTATACCTACTATGAGTTTATTGATTTGTTCATACATACAACCTCTTCTTTATTGATGACAACTCCTCCTGCTAGACTTTCTGGTGAAATGCAAAAAAATTTACAGCTCTCCAAAAACTACAGTATAGGCGACTGGTACTTATACCAGAATCACACTGAAATCAGAATATATGGCTGTGAACTGTGCCCCTACAAGCTACCCAAATTTGTGCCTATGAGATTGTTTGCAATGGAGTACTTCAAGCAGTTTATCCATGCAGACTTAATCCACTTCTGTAGTGCTAAGAAAAAGGCACAACTCAAAATAAGAAATCAATTGGGCCCATTTGTCTTCAATAAAAGAGAAGCCTCGGAAGAGGCTGATAAGATTTTAGGGGAGTAACTTAATCTAAAAAAAAGTTTTTATTGGGCACCATATGACCCCAATCATTTCATATGTTATAGGAAAGTGAAAAAGAAGCTACCAGCATACGTTCATCATAAGATCCCTAAAATTCAACAGTATGCTAATCAACAAGAATGGTTAGAAGGCACATTAGTTGAAGAAATTACTGAGGAAGAGAAATTGGAAAAAACCATGAAAGAGCTTGAAAAAATGCTTGACCTGGACTCTTTTGGACAGGTATCCTTCAAGCTACCTCAGTACACAGGAGGTGACACATCCTTTGCCGGGACTTCTCAGCAGCCCACACAAAGAGCCAACACTAGGTCAGCTAAGGGCAAGGAGATAATAGACACGGAGTAGATAAAAATGACAAATCAGCCAGCTACATCAAAGGAACAAAGACAAGGGCAAGCCCCTTCAGCATAGACAAAGGCACCTGAAATCCCTGCACTACAAACTCCTCTAAATGAGGAAAGAGGCAAGAAAAGAGACAGAGAGGAAAGCACCCCCGTGAGTGGACCAACAGAATAGCCAGGGGAAAAAAGGCAAAGGTTGAATCCTCACTCTAAAGAGGAAATCTTTAAAGAAACAATAGGTAGCTTGAGAGGTGAGGGGACGACCGAACGACAAACCTCTCCAATAGTGGGCACATCAACTAGCTCATACCAATAAGAGCTAGAAAGGCAACATAGTGTAGAGGTTTCATCCTCTAGGCCACAAAACAAGCAACAAAGCAAGCAAGGCTCTGACATCAAGAGAACATTCACTGAAATAAAGGCAAAAAATGAGCCAATAAGAATTCAACTTTATAATCACTTGTTGAAGATGGCCCCCACTAATCAACAAAGGTTAATGGTAGCATATGATATTCAAGAAGGGAAAATGATCCTTAGTCACTTCAAGCCCACAATGTAGCAGCCACAGTTAGCTGTTGATTATATCAGGACCAATCTAGAAGTTCTCTCCAAAGACATCCATCCAATGGACTAGATTGAATTGCATAATCAAACCAGAGAAATGGTGTACTCCACCTTGGCAGACAAGGCATTATTGGCTCATAAATTGCAGAATTCATTGCACAACACCTCTACCCAATTAGATTTGGAAAAGGCTTCTTCATTAGCCAAGGATAACAGGATCAAATCCTTGGAAGAAATTATCATTGAGCCAGGACATGATCCCAAGGATGCCAAGGGCATAAAAGCATTAATAAAAAAGAAGGAAGAAGACATTGCAGCTCTTAGAAAGCATCTCAAGCTACCTATTACCATGCATCCCCAAACTATAGAGATTGTTGAGCAGAAATCTTAGGAATATATGATGGACATGCTAATGAAAATGAATGAGAGATTAGCAGAAACAAAGCAGGCATTGGAGAAAGCAATCAAAGAGAAGCAGGGAGAGTCGACCTCCCATCCACCTGAAGTAGCTCCAACAATTACAACTTCTCCTCCTACAGTTGCAACAACAGGCCCTCCCACAGTCTAGGCATCAAGAGCAGAAGTCACCACAGGTACAGCAGCAGGCAGCAACACTACTATGACAATGGAACAATTAATTAAAGCTATGGAGGATCTAAAACTCCAAGTATCAGAACTAAAGGAAGCCAAAGAGAAATTGGAAAAATTAGAAGTGAGTTATGACAAATAAAAAATAACTGTGGCAGAAAGAACAAGAGTGGTAAAAGCATTGGAAAACAAGGTAAGATCCTTAGAAAAGGATCTTTCTCTTCACAAACCTCTAGTAGAAATCAAGAAAATCTTGTGGGCTAATATTGGGCAATCTATCACTAATGAATGGAGATCAATACAAACAATCCATGAGCAAATTGACTTGATAGTACTAGCCCAAGTAGAGATTCAAAAGGCCAAGACACTATTGGGACACATGTCCGAATAGGCCAACAAGCTAGTACATTTTTTAAATACCCACACTACTGAAGAACTAGCAGCAATGGATATAAGGAACATGAAAAGCACCATTTTGACAGTTAAAAGAGTGATGACCATGAGGAATTTCATACAAAATCTGGAGAGAAAGTGCCAAGAGATGCAAATAGAAATAAATGCTTTTACAAAGAGGTTTGCTATTTTGCAGGAAAAGGGTCTTCCCAGTTTATTAACCAATGATCGTAAACTGATGACACATGCAAACTATGCTCACAAGGTGAATACATATGTTGCAAATCAAATTACAACCTCATTAAGCACTTCAGAAGAAAGAGCACTCCCATCAGGGCAAAGCCTGTATGATAGTTTGGAAAATTTGTTTTATATTGAACATGAAGTAAAACATCGTTTCACAGTCTAGACCAATTTCTTCGGGTATATGGAAGCTGATGAAACATTAAGGAAATTGCAAAGACACCAATTTCTAGGGGACCAATGGTGGCAAAGCATGTTGGAGATTCTATAAATATGTCTTTCATTTCTTTTTGTCATCTTTATCTTGGAAAAATTCAATGCCCATATCACACGCCATAAAGAAGAAAACAACAGGGGACAAGAATCAAGCTGGAGCAACAACATGTTAAAACAGGATCAGATACAGCTGAAAGGGCCAGGACAGCAGCACAAGAATATCAATAGAAGACAACTACCAGCCAACTCATTGAGCTTAAAAGTCAACATATCTGACCAACTAAGGCAGCCAACACAGCAGCAATTACTTCTTCATTTATTCCTCGCTGCTTTCAAGATCATTTATTTCTCTTCTTAAGTTGGTAGAATGAGTTAATGTTAAATATTGTCTCATTCAGATATTTTGTAACACTTTTTATATAAATACCTCCCTAAGATAATTATTTGGGGTTGGTGATACATTTCTGGAACTGTGCTGTAACTCAGAAAATCTTCTGAATAAAAAGTAGTTGGAATGCGTTGTTACTGAACTCTGTGGATGCGGATTTGATGGCAAAGGACCATGTTACAAAATTCTCAAATTATTTCATGGATCAATATGTCTTTTAACTCATCTTTATAGTTGCTTCATTTTATATACCATCTATGTTCATAATCTCAATAACAGGGAAAAAGAATAACTCATAACTTACTTGACTGTACTCTGTGTTCAATCTCTGTTACTATTAATGTTTTCTTCAGAATTAACATAAGCAAGAATTCTTAACTACTACTTTTTCCCCTAGTTCTTACATCTTGAATATAGCTAAGGAAGTCTTAACCGCTCCCTGGCAATAATCATTCACTTTCCCTCTATCAGCATGATGAAGGATTCTTAATTTCCCTTCACCCACTGATCCCATACCATCTAATTCCAGCTTATAAATTGTTCCATGATTGATTACCTTGCTCTGTAGTACCACCCTTTGTCAAAGAAACCATATCCAATAGTTCATCCTCATAGACTCCATAAGACCAATGGACTAAAGTTCTCTAATTTACAACCCTGTTCTACAGAATGTCACCATCCAAAAATCAAACAAACCCTTGTACTTCATAACTAGCCTAATACACCTTAAACTAAAGCTAAATTATAAAGAGAGAGCCCTCTCTAGATGCAAATTGGCTAGAATCTGTGTTCAAAATATTGGTCTGTGGTTACCTCGGTCGTATTCCCCCCTTAGAATTTTCCTAGGGAACAACTTGAGTGATAACAGAATCCACCAATAAGGTCAAATGGAAACCAAGGTACTGCACGAATCCCAATGTGTGATAATGAAAGTTGACGTCGAACACAAGGGAAACCACTCAGTAAAAGACCCATGATGCTGATTGATCATGAGCACAAGACCATCTATCAATGATGGAAATAGGGTTAAGGTGCAACTCTAGGTCTACTCTTAGAGAAATTTATCGTAGTCGATAAGAGAAAGACCTACTAGCAAGAAGTCAATGGATGCCTTCTCAAACCAGTACGAGAAAAGGACCAAATAACTGATGGCTGACTAAAAATAAGTCAAGAGATACCACAGAAAGGCTGACTCAGGTTTACTTCCCTTGAACAAAAGCATGACTCAAATGTGACAATATGGTAGCATATGATAACTTTTTATAAGTTTGTCATGCAAGAGGCATAAACAAACTCTCCATATGATTGGAAGAGATAACCAACCGGAGGAGTACTGACTCAATAATAAGGTTAAGGCTCTCCTAAGTCAAAATAAAGCCCATCCAAAATGGAGGAAAGACTTAATTTTGAGTGCTTTGTTCAAGGGCGACACAACTGACTCTAGCTACCATCAATCATGGAAGTAATGTTCCCTTCCTGCTCTTTTTTTTTAATCTTTTTCATATTTAGAAATCCTGAAAAAGAATAAAAGAATGACTACAATACAATGGAAAGAACAAATGTCGAAGCATAGATGTTCTAGTTCATGGGAATGGAACATGCCTATGCTCAATGCAAGGTGACGAAACTGGTCAATGAAACTGAAATGAATGTTCTTTCCATAGGTAAGCAGGTGTCAAGTTGTTGAGAATAAATGATTGTAGGGTTGATTTCGCAGAAAGGTATGACCAAAAAAGAGGCTTAAACATGAGTCCAAATGAAGTCAGCTTGATAACAAAAAGAGGCAAATAGTCAACATACAATGCAGTGGTACAACTCAACAGAAAGGAGCCTCTAGGGTATAAAGCCAGAAAAATAGTGAAGAAGTAAGAGAATGAAGCTTCAACATAAAATTCATGGCGGGACTAAAGAGGCTCCTAAGCCTATGCAATACAACAGCATGGGAAACATATACTAGTAAGAATATAACTAAAATGCCCATGTAAAGGTTGGCTCTACCTGTTACACATCATTTTTTTCACTGTCCATGTACTCCCCGTTCCTTGATCCTAGAGGACCTCTACAGTGAACCCTGCATTCTTTGCCTTCATGAAGAAACTCCCATTGTGTCCCCCTTCATGAGCAGAAAAATTCCCTTTTGCACCATTTTCCACGAAACTTCTGCTTTGCCCAGTTTACAAGATTGGCGCAAATGGCCTCTGTCTCCCCTGCACCGATATGTAGAGATTAGCACTACTCCTCGTGCCAACTGGAGAAACTGAGCTATGTTCCAGTCATGCTGGTCTTGTTATGGAAAGTTTTCTAAATTAGAGCCGAAGCTTCCAGCTCTAGAAGCTTCATAATAGAAGTCTGGTAAATGGTTTGGCTGGATGAGGTTGAGGATGATAGTTTGGGCTCCTTTCCCCTATAATGATGGAACTACCTCAAGGGATGAGTCCCTCTCACATGAGAAGAGGATCCATCTCCCATCCATATTTCCTATATAAACCTCCCTTCTTCCCAAGCACAAGCTAGTTTTTGGTTGAGTGTTGATGTTATTTTGGTTTGGAGTAGACAACAAGCTATTAATAGTTGTAGCTATCTAGTTGTGTGAGGGAGAAGTGTGATTTGGTTTGGAGTGAAGCCTAAAGGGAAGAGCCTTAAAACTATTGTTGATTGAGGCCATCATGGAATGTTAGCAGAAGTGTGTGGGAACCTGGGCTTGTCAGAAGAAGACTGCAACCTCAAGACAAATGGTTGTAATATCTCTTTGATATTAATATATGCAACTATCGATTGATTTCCTACATGTTTTGTAATATTACATATTCATGGCTTAATGTTTCTTGACTTGTTAAGTAGGTTGAATTTCAATTTGTTTATTATTATGTTCGTTGTCTATTGTTGTTTACTTGTTTTAGGTGCTTGAAGAAGGAAGCGAGAGATAGCTGGAGAAAGCAAGCGAGGACATCATCAAGCAAGATAAGTAGACCAAGAGGTAGGCCCTATTGATTGATTCTAACCTAAGGAAATCTTCCATAAAATGTATCTGTTGTGGCTAGACCCATTATTAGGCTAGAGGAATTTGTTCGTGTATGCACTTATAATTTTACTTCACCACAAATTGGTGACTCTCAGAAAATATGGCCAAGCCCTTGTCATTTTGAACTCATTAATGGATGTGAAACGTTGTGTGCCTAGTATAAGTTTACCCATTTTTTGGGCTAGGAGGCACTATTTACGAAAAAGGTAGTCCTTGACTGAAATGGTCAAGTGGTTCTCTCAAGTATTGTTTTCTACCTTTTCAGGCTTGAGAGACACAAATGTACAAAAAGGGACCATGCAGAGTTTTATTTTATGTTTCTTTTTCAAACTCTCAAAACATGAAAAAGATACCGAGTTACACCTTTGTCGGACTCGTCAAACTATTAAATGATATTGGATTCATCACCATGACGAACATAAGCTTCTCCTTCCTAGGGCTCATTAAAATTACTAGGTCGGATTCGTCTGAGGGATGAACTTACAGTGCAAGAATATGCTATCCCCTTCAATATTGTGATTAAAAAATAATTAAGGTACTTTCCAGAAATGGTGGTGGAAAATTTGGAAATCTATCAGTTGTTTTGACAGCTCACTCTTGAACATGACACTATTTGCTTCGTGTTGGGTTGGGATATCCTCCTTTGTATTGTTGACCTTCCTGGGTTTGGGCTATTCATTTTTTCCTTCCATCTTATCTTTTCCACATCATCATGACCACCGATCCTATGGATCGAAATTTGCCAAACTTCCAGTTGTGTCGCTGATATGTTCAAGAGTTGTACTTCTGCAGTTACACTTACCTCTGATTCTATGTATCATCCAAAATAATTTTGCATCTTATCGTCTTGCATCGATGATGTGGGATTCATTATGGCCCTCCTTCAACATGGTCTCATTCCGTTGACTTTGATTCATTATCCGGGAAGTTGACCAAGAGACTCCCTTCTAGTGCCTTAGAGCTTGCATGCCCTAATGGCAAGTTCTTTGCACTCAATGACAATTTCACATCATTGGCTTTTGATTGAGTGATTTCACGGGTGTTCAACTTTAGTGCTTGTATTCACATTTTGTGAATTGTGCTTATAGTACCTTGAGGACCATTTTCATTATTGGTGGTTTCTCTCGCGCTTGTTAACAATTTACATCACTGACTAGTAATCAAGTGACTTTCTAGCATGTTCGATGTCAACACATCTATTTGCATGCTAGGATCTATACTTTGATTGGGTCGTGTTGGAGCGCAAGACCCTGGACTCAGATCACAAAATTCTAGGTTGTGAAGTAATGTGACATGGTTATGATGATATGCATGTCTCTTCCAGATGGTTGGCTATGACTAGACCATGAGTTATCATATGTGATCCTTCTCATTATTGGATGGTTGCAACCATACCTTGGTTTTGTTATGATCCTCCTTGATGGATGGTTATGCCCATACCTGGATCCATTTATATGATCATTCTCTAGATGGTTGCATCCATGCCATGATTCATGTATCATTTGAAAGAGATCTCAGTTTATGTATATGTATTTGTAATTTCTTACAAGTTTTCCGATGGTAGACCGGTTCCCTGCACTGATTTATAAAAAAATTCATCCCTCACTCTAACTTGGCCTTCACACTTTAGGGGGCATCTGTTACACAAAATTTTGTCACTATCCTTGTAGTCCCCGTTCCTTGATCCTGGAGTACCTCTACAGTGAACCCCACATGTTTTTCCTTCATGAAGAAACTCCCATTGTGTCCCTCTTCATGAGTAGATAAATTCCCTTTTGCACCATTTCCCCTGAAACTTCTGTTTTGCCCAGTTTACAAGACCGATGCTAATGGCCTTTGTCTCCCTCGCACTGATGTGAAGAGATTAGCACTAATCCTTGTGCCATCTAGAGCGACTGAGCTGTGTTCCAATCATGTCGATCCTGTTATGGATTTTTTTTTAAATTAGAGCCAAAGCTTCTAGCTCTAGAAGCTTCGTAACAGAAGTCTAGTAAATGGTTTGGCCATATGTGGTCAAGGATGACAGTTTGGGCTCCTTTCTCCTAAAATGATGGAACTACCTCAAGGGATAAGTCCTTCTCCCATGAGAAGAGGATCCATCTCCCATCCATATTTCTTATATAAACCTCCCTTCTTCCCAATCACAAGCTAGTTTTTGGTTGAATGTTGATGTTATTTTGGTTTGGAGTAGAAAACAAGCTATTACTAGTTGTAGCTATCTAGTTGTGTGAGGGAGAAGTGTGATTTGGTTTGGAGTGAAGACTAAAGGGAAGAGCCTTAAAACTATTGTTGATTGAGGCCATCATGGAATGCTAGCAGAAGTGTGTGGGAACCTGGTATTTTTAGAGGAAGACTGCAACGTCAAGACAAACGGTTGTAATCTCTCTTTGATATAAATAACGCAACTATCGATTGATTTCCTACGTGTTTTGTAATATTACATATTCATGGCTTAATGTTTCTTGAATTGCTAAGTAGGTTGAATTGCAATTTGTCTATTATTATGTTTGTTGTCTGTTGTTGTTTACTTGTTTCAGGTGCTTGAAGAAGGAAACAAGAGATAGCTGGAGCAAGCAAGCAAGGACATCATCAAGCAAGATAAGCAGACCAAGAGGTAGGCCCTCTTGATTGATTCTAATCTAAGGAAATATTCAATAGAATGTATCTATTGTGGCTAGACCCATTATCAGACTAGAGGAATTCGTTCATGTCTGCACTTATAATTTTACTTCACCACACTACCATCACGTCATGATTTTATAAGTCGGCGAGTGAAAATGGTTTAAGAACCAAGACATGATGGGGTTGACCCTATGGCTAAGATATCACAATATGGAGGCTAGTATGAAAAATGCAATGGAAAATGATATCCTCTAACCTATATGCCAATGAAAAATGATACCTGCCATGATGGCTCTGCGGTCATGGAATCAAAGCGGTCTCTCAAAATCTTGAAAGTGTGCTGAAAAAATGACCCATCCCAACATTCCAAGCCAAAAAGGTCACAAAGCTCATAAAGTTTCTGAAAGAAAATATGAGCTTTTCAGGATAGATAGATATGCACAAATATACAATATTTACAACTAAGAAAATTCTAGGCTGAAGCCTAAGAAAAATACTTTTTAAGATAGAGACCATTTATGGGCTCCGCCAATTCGTTTCCCTCAAAATCAACCAACTCATAAGCTCCCTTTTTCAAGACCTTTTTAATGATGAAGGGACTGTACCACATAGATTTGAAATTGCTTGCCCCCAAGGCATCTTTGTCTTGGTCATAAACCAAGACAAGGTTGCCTTTAGAGAAAACCCTAGGACAAACAACCTTATCATATTTAGATTTTACTATGTTTTTATGAGCTTCATTGATTATGGCCGCATCTTGATGCTGATTATCGAGATTTTTCAAATGAACGAGACATTCTTCAATACTAGAAGTATCTGGAAGAAGTTCAACAACTAACTTAAGGGAAGGAATTTTACATTCCATAGGAAAAATTGATTCCAACCCATAAACTAGTTGACAATGATTAAAACCTATAGCAGTCTTGACTAAAATTCAGTATGTCCATAGCACTGGATATAACATAATGTGCCAATTAGATCAATATTTGTTAATCATCCTTTTCATGATAATTTTTAAGGATTTATTCATGGCTTCAACTTGCTTATTGGCCTGAGGATAATAAGGAGATGAATTCTTCTGTCGGAAACCCAACTTAAGAGACAATTCATACATCATTTGGTTCTAGAAATGATTGCCATGGTCAGTGCCAATCTCTTTGGGAATACCAAACTGGGAAATGACTTGGTTGAAGAGAAACATGGATTTTGTTTCACCATCATAGTCGACAGCTACAATGGTATACTTATGATTTCCTACCAAAGGCCATTGAAAGTAGTGAAATCAATACCCCAATTCATGAATGGGCTGATGGTAATCATAGGAAAGAGTAGAGTTGGATGCACACACATTTTCTAAGTATAAACTTGACAGGGGTGGCATCTCTTGACCGCTTCAACACAATCCTTGAAGATCTAGGGCCAAAGGTAGCTTGCACGCAATTTTTTTTGGGTTGTTGCAAACCTAGATAGATGAACACTAGAAGCTCCACTGTGGCAATCATTTAGTACAAACTCAACTTATTCTAAGGAAAAACAACATATAAGGTTTGAATCAACCCCGCGAAAATATAAAGTTTCACCTATAATAATATAGCTTTTAGCCAAGTGATGTAAATTTCTACGTTCATCCTTTGAAAAAGTGAGAGGAAACTTTGAAGTCTTGAGATATATAATGATATCTCCATACCAAGGATCTTGTGAGGAAATAAGGAATAGATGTTCATCAGGAAAATATTCCTCATAAACATTTCTTCCTCATAAGGTAACTCTGAGATCAATTATGCAAATACTAATGATTTCTTAGACTTGGCTAACATGAATTCGAGATCGAACTCTTGTAAAATGACAATCCATCTATTGTATTTGCTCCCAATCACTCGCTCGCTGAGAACAAATTGAAATGTATTGATAGTTGTTAAGAAGAAATTTTTCTAAGCAGAACATAATGTCTAAGTCCTTGGACAACATGCACAACTGTTAAAGCTAATTTCTCAATGGGAGAACATTGTATTTCAGGGCCCACTAAGCCTTGGTTAAGATAATATATTACGTGCTCAGTGAAAGCCTCATATTCCTGAACTAGAACCATACCAATAATTGATTCTACTATAGTGAGATATAAAAGGAAGTATTTGCTATAATCAGGTGGACTCAATAAAGGAGAAGAAGTTAATTCTTTTTTCAAAGCATCAAATGAGTATTGCACGAAATCGTCCCATAGAAATGGGACCCCTTCCTTGAGAAGTCTCATAAATGCTTTAGTAATCTCGAAATAATTAGAAATAAATCTACTAAGAAATTGGATTTTCCTTAAAGACTCTGAAGTTGATGAATAATGGATGGGGGAGGAAACTAAAGTATTGCCTCAACCTTGAAGGGATCTACACGAATCCCTTCAGTAGAAACGATGAATCCCAACAACCGACCAAACGTGACGATGAAAACACACTTATTCAGATTCAACCGGATTTTGTAGAAACGACATCATTCAAAAATTAATTGAAGATTCTTGGGATGATCAATTCTTTTTCATGAATGAGTAGCTAAATCATCGAAGTAGGCTTCTATAATATGTTTGATATGGTGGAAAGCATATGACATGGCCCATTGAAAGGTAGCTCCAACATTCTTAAGGCCAAAAGGCATCTTCTTATATGAAAATGTACCCCAGGGGCAATTGTCTTATGTTGATCTTCTGGACGAATAGTGATTTGATTATAACTGAAAAATCCTTCCATAAAAGAGAAAATCTCATTACTTGCACACTCATAGATAGTCTAAAAAATAAATGGTGTGGGGTAATTATCTTTAGGACAAGCATTATTCAAGTCCCTAAAGTCAATGCACACACAGATTGTTCCTTGCTTCTTGTCAACCGAGACTAGATTCAAGACCCACTCAGTTAAAGGAACGGGGTATATGAAACCTGCCTTAAGAAACTTGCATTTTCATATGTCTTGATCTCATGCTAGACTATAGATGGATCTATCCCAGGCATTTCCTCATAAGACCAAGAAAACACATCTCGAAACTCTTTAAAGAGATCGATATAAATTCAAATTTCTTAAGGGGAACAATCAACTCCAATGAAGAAATTCTCGATAACATTGGGATTCCTAGAGATGTTCACTGGAATAGTTTTTGAAAAGACAGACATGTTACCTTCGGCCAAAACCTGTACTGGAGCCAAAGGATTTAAAATTGCATGAACATAACAAGTAGATGAAGCACTGGGCAAGCTTGATTCCACTTCTCATATATTAGGGAGGAAATGTGACCAATGATGCAAATCATCGCATGACCTATCAATACCCATCATTTCTTCTAGAATTTCTTCTTCAGATGGAAAAATAGTATCTAGAAAATCCATAGCAGAAGTTGAATCTAGAGTCTAGGCCAGAGCCACATCCCCATCCAGATCCTCAGGTGAAAGAGGAGTAGGATTGGAGTCTACAATGTTAACTATAGGTTGATAATTAATTTCAGCTGTAGACATAAGAAATTCCATTCCAACCACTTGCCCCTCATCTAATGTGGTGGTAGAAGAGGGTACGGGCCAAGGATCCAAAAAATAATGAGTTCTAAAGAACTCTCTTCGAGAGTTCTTTGGAAGATGAAATAACATTAATTCGAGCAATAGGAGCAGGAAAATCAAAGGTACCTAGTAAGGAAGAATACATCCCAACTCCTAGGTTCTCATTAGGCTTCTTAGGATTGTTCACTAAGGGAATGATAGATTTAGAAGATGCATTGGATTCACCTAGAGAATAATCCACCTGATTAACTGTTAAAATTCTCCCTTCATGAGGAAAACAGAGGAAGTGGAATAATGATGATACAACAACATCCATTTCATAAACCCAATTTATCCCCAAAAGGAGATCCAAATTTACATCAACTATTTCTACTTTGATATTTACAACCTTTCCTGCAACATAGATGGGAAAGGTTGGAATAGTCCCATGTAGCTTATGAGAATGACCATCAAACTCTGTTAAGAGAATAGGTGACAGAACAACTTGAGGTGATCTAATAGCCTTCCAACATGATATAGACATTACGCATGTGGAACCTCCCTCATCAACTATGGTTCGAAAGATATTGGTCTTTCAGTATGTAGACTTGATTTGAAAAGCCATATCATGTGGGAGTCTCTTCCTAATATTCGTCAGGTCGAATGTAAGGATAAGAGAGTTCTTTGGATCTACCACTCTGATCACAGTGAGAAACACGCTTGTTTGTGTTGGGCATGACTGGAGTACCTCTAACACTAACATGGCACAAGGACTTTGAGCCAGATCTTCTACAATTGAGTGGTTCTAAGCTGCCTTGGCATTAGGGTTGATTGTCAAATGCTTTGCGGAGCCTTTCAACATCTGAGGTATAGGCTCAACTACGTGCCTCTTGGTATGGAGTGGCTCTAAAACATCAAGAGTACTCTTGGCCTTAGATGATTTCAGTTCACCATAATCATGTGACTGTGTAGAAATGTCAACATGTGAACTCATCATATAAACATTTGATGGATTTTCCCCTTCTTGGTTGCCCCCAGTGGGGGTACTAGTACTAGCATTCACTCCAGCTAACAACTGCTACCCTTGGGGAAAAGGGTTAGTTAGCACATCTTGGGAGCTAGAAGAACCTTTCTAAACCAACAAGTGCTAAGCGTCGTGAATATTTGGGC
This sequence comes from Pinus taeda, assembly GCA_000404065.3. Classification (NCBI taxonomy): domain Eukaryota; kingdom Viridiplantae; phylum Streptophyta; class Pinopsida; order Pinales; family Pinaceae; genus Pinus; species Pinus taeda. The sequence continues at coordinate 63,445 of APFE030138054.1, forward strand.
AAAGATGAGTCAAATCATCACCTTTACATAACTTGCATGGAAACTTCACTTTCTTCTTGGACTCTTTTTTACCCTCCCCAACATCACTATCGGGCTTATTTGCATTACCCTTCCCATCCTGATTCTTTTTCTTATCACACCCTTTCTTCTTCCCATCAGATTGTTGATTTTCTTTGGGGTTAGAAGTTTGAACGACATTGATAGAAGAAGGTTGAGAAGGAATGGGCACTAATGATGATGCCTAAATAGAATAAGAAATTTGTAAAAACAATTGTTGCAATTGGTATAGCAGGTTATCTATGCTATTATCAATTGATTTGACTAGCCCATTGGCATGGGGACCTGGCTTCAACTTGGCAAGATCAACCTTAGATCTAGGAGCATCAGGCAGAATTTTCTCAAGAATCCCATATTGAGAATATATGAGTTCTAGTTGTTGGGCTCTAAAAATAGCATGTTCTTCAATGAATACACGCAGAGTGATACATCCTTAGAAATTTCAGGCTGCAAATATTTGAGAAACCATTCAAGAAGGAATTCTTGGGGAATACCAACTTTAATGAGCCTCTTCCTTCTCCTCCATTCCTAGATGTGATCAGAAATGTGGCTAGCCTGGTCTTGGTGGAAATTAGCTAAGAGCTTAGTTCCATCATCATAATGAATGAGCAACTGAAAATGGTTTAAAAATATGGTGGCCAAGTCACAAAATGAAGAGAAGGTGCCCCATGGAAGCTCAATATACAACTTAGACACATTCCCAATTAGGGTGCATTGAAATAGTCTCAACCTGATTGAATCATCAATCAAGGAGTTTGATGAACACCATAAATGGAAAGTGGTTATATGTTCAGCCGGATCTTCACCAGTCTTCCCTTCGAATTTGGGTTTGTTTGATGGAAGTTTGTTTGGATCCGAAGGCCAAATTGGGTTGTATAAGATATGATTGTTAGTCAACTTTGATAGATATGACAAGCTTAAAGTTGCAAGGAAAGGTAAGCATGGAGGACGTTGAGGATTCCACCCACTCTGGGTAGAATTCCCAATGTTCTAAAAATAATATCTTGGATTTGTGAAGGCACCAGGTTTCCTGAGGTGATTTGTAGAAGTTCCTAAAACATAAGGAAAGCCTTGTGGCCCATAAAAATTCAGAGTTTGTCCAATTCCTGCCGAAAAATTGCCATATCCAGTGAAATTTCCCCCTAGTGAGGTATTAAATGGAGTAGAGAGCCCTTGGTAAGGGTTCCATGCATTATAAAAGGGAGAAAAACTCTAAAATGAACTCATGAAGGAGTACGACATGTTCCCCTATTGGCCGAAATAGAACTAATTCCTGGATCCCAAGCTGCTAACAATTATATTAGACCATGCTTGGAAAGGATTATAACCTTGACCTTTGGAGGGAAAAGGTGTTAATCCTAGAGACATGTTAGAATGTGGTATATGACCACTCCTAAAAGGCAAACCCTGAAAAGAAGCTGACCCACTCGCCATGGAAGTCATAGACGTGGAAGCAACAGATGGAAAAGTTAAGGGAATCGAAGGAATTGCACTAGAAGGCATTCCATAGGGGAAAGAACCAGTGTTGGAGGCAAAATATTAGGTCCCCCCACTCGCATATGGAATGGAGATAGAGCCAAATATTGTAGTGATAGGAGTGATTGAAAGTATGGAAATTGTACCTCCTCCTTGTACTTAGAAAGGAGTATGTACAATAGTAGCACTCATAGTTGAAACCATGCTCTTAGCAGTGGCCATCGAAGGAAAAGACTGATATAGACCAGGGCTCAAAGGCCTGTGGGTTAGGGTCCTGATGTATAATAGAATGTCTGGATAATTGGGAGGGAGAGGAGAAGAAGGAGTCGTAGAAGACTAATGGAGTTCTTCAACCTCTATAACATCTTCTAATTAGAAGAGGACTCTAGCAAGGACTGGAGTGTTCCTCTCCAAATCTTGACTTACACTAGGTCTATTCAGTGAAACAATAGCTTGAACTAGAGGATCAATCTCTGTTACATTAATTGCCACTGATTGGAAATCACTGACATAATTTCTCCTACATCTGATGGAAGAAGGCTTTGCATTCGTAGGTGAAAGTCCATGAATCCTCCTAGACCGATGAACTAGTCGATCAACCACTTTTAATTATTTAAGAGAAATAATTAAAGACTTAATTTTTTTATAAATCTATGGCTAACTAGGAGAAAATAACACTCTCTAACAAATTCCCTAGAAGATACAGTCAATCAAGCAACTACCAAGTATTTCCGTTTTGGGTGATGAGGACTAGACACCAAAATAAAAGAAGTGAAATCAAGGACCTTCCAAAGATAGTTTGGGATAATGATGGCCCAAACCTACAAATGAAGGTGGCATAAACAGTTATGCTGACCCCCAGACAAAAGCTTTTGCCGGTGCAAGTACCCAAGCTTCGCAAGGGTACCCTCCAAAAGTACTAATGAATGTGATGTGTTGTCTGCCTCAAGTGCCGCACAATTCCCCTCCGCAGTGACCTATTTGGTCCCTAGGAATAACAACTATGGACACCAGTTCATATCAAAATCTAGGTGGAATAGTCTCGGAGTAGGATCCAACAAGTAGGAGAGGGAGTATCTCTCTTTCCTTGTCTTCACTCTCCCTCTTGCTTGAATTCTAGTAGAAAGGATCATTCTCGGTCTTTCTAATGACATTATATTTCACTCATTATTCAACATCTATGTTTAACGGTTTGAGTGGCCTTGGAGATTTAACTCTCCACTCACCTATTTCAAGGCCCTAAAGAGCTATACCTGTTGATGTAATTAATGACAAATCAAAAAATGTTCTAGTTCTTTTTAATTAAGCGCTTGATTTTAAAAGGTTGTTCTTTAGGTCATGGGTAAAATGAGGGTGCAACTTGTTGTGTTTTGACGCAAAAGAAATCAATAGAAACTTAGCTATATGAAAATGAAGTTATTTTTCTTCGATGAGAAGAGATTTCTATAAGGTTCTACGAATAAACTTGTAAAATCAATTTTTTTTCTTTTTTAGAAAACATGCTCCACACACTCAAAATCTAACAAAAAGACTAAAATGCCTGCAATGCAAACTAAATTAATGCAAACTATAATGATGTTGCAATATTCTATGGATATTCATACAATAAGAAAATGTGTTCCTTCATAAGATCAATAGGCCAAATTGACTACAAGGATGGTACAAATTCAATGACAAACTTCCTTCAAAACCAAGAAAACCCAATCGAAAAAAGTTTACAATTGCTAAAAAATAATGAAGAAGCCAAAACAAAAAACTGAAAAGAAAAAAAAAGGTAAGAAAAACTAACATGTATATGCTATTGTATCCTCTGAAAAGCGCGTATATAAAGCTCAATAAAAAAAAAAAAAAAAACCAAACTTGATCCAAAAGATCAGACTTGATGCCCAGGAAGAAAACAGGTCGATGACACTTTAAAAGAAAGAAATCAATGAAACAGGCCATGATCAAGAAGAAACAACCCAACCTAGGAAAAACAAGAATGCTTCCCCATTTGAGTCACCAATTCTGTTTCGGGTAGAATCACCCTAGTGTCTTGGGTTGGGAACCCCAATAGAGTGGAGGGCATACAACATAGAGACACACACAAGCAAGTAGTCCTAACACTTAAATATTTAAACTTGGTACAAAAGGTCTTACCTGTAGGTCCTACGCTTGAGGTTTTTCCCGTAGGGTTCAAACCCTCTGCTTCTTCCTTGTGCTCTAATACCTACAATTCGTTCAAGGCAAAGAATATACACAAAAAATAACTGGAATCAAGTTCATGATATCAAGGTTAGATCATATAAGCATGTAAGAAAATAAGCTTTAACGTGAGATTTTATAAGAAAATCATGACATAAATTAATGCATAAAGACCATAATCATCAGGAACATGACATTGCTTCTTTATTAATGCAAGATAAAGAAAATACAGAAGAAATACAACCTAAGTCATCTACTAGCTCCAAGCAAAACCATCTTTCGGATCCATCCTACCTAGGCCTCAACAATCCTCCTCCATAAGTATACACAAGGATGTCATGAAGGGATGATGAACATCTCAAGAAGGAAACATGGGTTTCCTATGACTAGGAGTGCAGAAGGCATAGGGATATCTCCAGAGTTGGTTAAGGATGTAATTGGCTATAATATCAATATCTAATCCTCCCCCCTCCCTTTAGGCCTTCCCATGGAGATGTATTTATACTTCTCCAAATTAGTTTTTTTTTTTAGTTTGGAAACTGTTGGGCCACGAGTTATAGTAGGTGGGTATCTGGTCAAACCCATAAACCCCACCCGAATTAAGGAATATTATATATATTTTTAATTTTTTAACACATATACATGGGTTGGGTATAGGCTGACCTGTGTGTACACATGCTTTAGATAGGGAATAATCGTGTATGGGATTTAAAACATTGTTTTATAGAAAATGGACCAGGTATGGTAGGGAAGGGTTTCCCTAGGCCATATAATAGAGAATCAAATCTACCAAGGGTGGTAAATGGTGCTATAAAAATAACATACTTAACACGCTTACCCTATAAAATTTTCTTGTAATATGTTCATTGATTCAATTTAGTGTAAGCATATGAAATGATTATAGAGCTTAGTTATGGTAAACTAAGGCACAATGTAGAACGAGTAGTGTAACTTATAGCTAACAACTTGTGTAAGCTCTATGATTCTCATTACTTTCTAAGATATAAGGAGTGTATTTCTCATGTAGTTAATTACGAGAAAATTATGGACAGTTGTAACATATGAAACCAATATTTGCTTACTATTAGTATGAGAACCATTGCTTACCATTCTTTATGTGTATTGATTAGGGATGATTGTAGGATATATGATACATGATTAATACAAATGATTGATTACTTATATAAATAAAAATAACACAGTACTGGTATTAAGAATATTGGAATCAAATTTAGTATGAGCTTTACAAAGATTGGAGTAGTAAGTCCTATATTTATACATGTTAACTACATTTTATAACTATGCTTTATTTCCCTAATATAGAAGTAACAACTATGACTAGTAATGAAATGGGACTTGTTATGGATACAGGGTATATCATTTACAAGCCACTACCATTTCTATTCATACATAAGAGCCATGTTCTCAGTGTCATTAGCAAGAGGTTAAGTGTTATGTTAGTTATACAATAAGCTATACCCTTACCTACGGGTATATCACTAAGAGTAACTAAACATGACTAATCACAATCTAACCTTTATACAATCTTACCTTATAGTTATGATGATTATATTTCCATAATGTACTTACCCTCTAAACTAGACATCATTACACTCATATAATAAAGCTTACTCTTATAGGTGTACTATTACCTTCATTATACTCATATCAAAGGTTGAACATCATGCTTACTCTCTTCTTATGGATATAGTTGTGTGACCAGTGTGCATGATGCTCTATGTGTTATAACTACTGTTTGAGGTGACTAATTTATATGTTTATATATGTTTCCCATGGTCACTCATAAATTTATGATCAGGATTTTATCAAACTTGGCATCTATAGTAATACTAGTCATTTTATCTAATGGAAATCATACTAACCAGGACACTAATATGTTTTAATCATTTAAAGGTAGCTACATATTATTCATATTCCACTAATAAAGGGTATTATGACCTATCAATAAGCCTAACCTGAATCCAAGTATTACATTAATGACAACACATGTATTACCATGTTCATAAGTAGATCAAAGTACTAATAACAATAGAACCAACCTAACACTATCTATCCCTATTCAATAGGCTTAAGTATAACACTAACTGTGTTTTAACTAATAGATTTACAATGATTGAGCTTAATATTCACACCTACTTCATATGTCATAGTTGAAACCATTGTTTCTTATGGAATTATTAGTACATCTAACACTCAATACATGTGACACATCATCGTAATCCATTACATATACTATAAGTTGTATCGTCTTATTCATAGAACATATGTTAATAGTACATCAATGATACGGTTGTAATTAGAATGGATATGGTCATTACTATTATACTAGTATGTATAGTATGATTCCCATGTAACAAGTGGAAAGAAGTGAAACTCAAAGCCTAAAAAGTATAAGCACAATAATAACTATTTTGTTAGTCATAGTGGTAGTTTTAGTACTAGCTAAAAATCCTTGTTTACATGCTCTCTATATTTTATTTAATGTCATCCAAATAATGAAAATAACGTATATAAAGGGCATTGAGTTCCACATGGTTTTAAAAGAAAAAGGCACTCAACATATATTGTAGTAACATGAGATAATTCCAAAAACAAAGCTTATTCCTTGAAAATTATATACATGAAAATTATTCTTCTAGTATATGTAACAACCCCTAGTTGATTTTCCATATAAATAAAATAAGACCAATGTCATAGGACATATATTCCAAGCTAAATGGTGGGAAAACACTATAGTGGGCATCACTTGTGGTTTGGAAATTCACAAAGGAATTAGCAAAGAAAAAGAGGCAATAAATGACATTTAATTATGAAAATAAAGGAAAATAAGAGAAAAGGAAGGTGAAGAGACACAAATTTGAATGCAAGGGAAATTAGAGGAAAAATGAAGGAAAATGAAGAAAAAGGTGACATCAATGATAAAAAGGCATATGATAATAAATTGATAACTTTTGACAGTTTTTGGTCATTACAACGTTTGCCAGTTCAGTTTTGGTTCTCTCCTTTCACACTTTCAATCTCTCATACTCTTGCACACTTAGAGAATTTTCGAAGCATGCTTGTATCACTCTATAATTCACTTGGATTGGATAAAGAAAGAAAAGGAAAGAAAGGGAGTGCAAGGGGATAGTTGGATAAAACAAATACAACAAGGATACTTTGTAGGTAACAGGTTGCGTGTGTGATTTCTTTGCTGATTTTTTGATGCATGGTATATGAATTTGGTTCCTTGATTATGTGCTATCATTGGAATAGAAATTTTCCTGGATTGATAGTACTTTCAACCTTGCCTTGCCATTTCCTGGATAGCCTTGGTGTAGTGGGTTCCCCATTCTTGGATTTTTTAATTAGTTCTTAGGTTCCCTATGGATGTAGGTTGGAATAAACACCATGGAGCCCTAGAACAACTTGGGTTTCCCTAGAGCTTGTGGGTTGAGTTACTTACCCCTAGAGCCTTTGGGTTGGGAAAAATGCTTTGGAGCCTTGGAATAACTTAGGTTCCCTGGAGGTTGTGGGTTGAGTTACTAGTTCCTGGAGCCTTGGACAAATTGGGTAGAGACCAATATGGTTGATCTTAGTGATTTCTAGACCATATAGGTGAGATCACTATGCTTGAGGGTTGAGGTGGTTTGGCAAGTAGAAGCCCTGGTTGGTTTTATTTTGGTTTGAATCGTATGATCCCACATTCATTCTTGGAATATGGTGTGGGGGTGACTGGATGAAAGAGATATTTGGTTCAACACAATCTATGGTTGGGTGGTACGTGGAAGTCCCTGAATTGGTTGGAATTTTCATATGTTAATAAGATATATTTTCCTATTGTGCTCTATGAGCACTTGTATTCGTTGTCATGTTGACATTATGGCTAATTTTTAATGGTCTCTATTATGGTTATATGCCATATGATGTGCTCTAGCTATGACTCTTGCTCATGATTTGTTAAGTTATTGGACGGTTGATGAATGCATCGACTAAAAAGGTTTGTTGCAACTAGTTAGAGAGGGCTTGGAGCATTCTTGGTGATTCTCAAATGAAATTCAGAATTCTATGATCAGATACACATTCATGAACTATAGATTTCATGTTTACCATATGTTGGACAAAATGTCTGTTGTGTACTAGGCATGTCTCAGTCAAGATCTTGTTCAAGTTTGAATGTTTGGCATTATTTTCATATTAATCGTGATTCTGGGAGGTTACAAGAAGTTTTGGGTAGTGATATGGAGGCTTTCCTAAAAATGTGGCATAGATCTCATGACCACATGCACTTAATTGAGAAATGTGGGTCATAATCACATGTAGATAGGCTTATGGGTGTGATTGGTGTCTCATAACTGCATGCATGCAGTCTTATGGGTGTGTTTGGAGGACAAGCCTAGTGAAAAATAGTTCCATCTTAAGTATTGATCACCTAGGATGGTTTGCAGGCTTCTGAGTAGTCTGTAGTCCCTACGGGATGTAAGTTTGTTGTTGGTTTTTAGGCCCCACTTCCATAACTAGAACTTGGAGGTTAGGTCATATCATAGTGACACTCATCTCAAGTTTACCCTAGGAAGCTTATAAAAGTGGGTAAATGTGGGGTGGGTCATTTACAGGGTGGTATCAGAGCAAGTTCTATTCTCTTTAGGTGATAGCTAATACCACAGGGTGCTATCAGAGCTTTTAGGTTCAAACACTTGGACTAGATTGGACAAATGTATATTGTTATGCATTCATGTTAGTTTTTAATGTGTTTTTTGTGCACACATTGTGATGGTTATGGTTATGCATGCATAGTAGGCCAGGCATGCATTGTGAAGGTTATTATTACAATTTTGTGCCATCATCCATGATGTTAAGATGTTAATATGGTGGCGCAATTATGTATCTATATCTTGCTAGTCAGGATTGATTGTGCAGACGTGATAGCCTCCCCTGAAACACACTGAGGTATGATTTTGATCATGTTTCTATTTGGTTTATCTAACATGGCATGTTTACAGGAGATAGAAGATCAGAGATGATGAGAAAAATGGTGGATTATAGTTCACATGAATCTCCTTACAGATCGATTGAGAAACAAGGAGATGAGTATTCTATTAATCTAGTAGATACATTGAGAAGTATGAAGGTAGAAATTATAAGTTGCAAGGAAAATAAAAAAAAGGATGATTAAGACATAGGAAAGGATTTCTAGAGCTGAAGAAAAGTAAGACGAGGCTAATGTAGTGATTCTTTAGAGCCTATCACATTTATAGAAGTAGGGAAAAATAAGGATTAATTATGTACAAGAGGAGAAGACAAATGGGGAATATGGTAGCAGGTCTAAATCAAGTTCCAAGTTGGATAGGGATGACACAGTCAAAGGTGGAAGATCCTTGGATACATTTGATAGGAAGGCTAGAAATCATGGGTTTCTTTCTAGTTCTATTTCTCAGAGACATCATCATCATCACTTCTAAGATCCTTATAAGGGAAGTGAGAAGTAGTATTTGTCAAACTATTTCAAGAAAGCCAAGCCTCCTACTTTTTAAGGGGATGTGAAGAAATCAAAAGATGTAGAAGCATGGCTACTTGGATGAAGAAGTTCTTTGGATTACATCATTATTTAGAGAATATGAAAGCTAATATAACAATACTCAGACTCAAAGGAAAGGCAAATATCTGGTGGGAAGATCTGAAGTGTGTTAGAGGCATCAAGGTAGAAGAGTTGAGTTGGCATGAGTTTAAAAGACTGTTTAGGAAGAAGTACTTGTCAAAGAGATATTATGATGGAAAGGCCAAGGAGTTATATGAGTTGAAGATGGGTTCTATGATAGATGAAGTGTACATGACCAAGTTTTTGGAGCTATTGAGGTATGTGCCCTACCTCAAGGATGAGAAGAAAAAGGTCCAATGGTTCATCAGTGGATTTCCTTTAGCATTTAAAGATCAGATTGAGTATGATGAGCCTTAGTCATTGGAGGATGTCATTGGGAAACTAAAGCATTGTTATGATCAGTCTAAGTATGATTGGAAAGGTAATGAGTAGAGTAAAGGAAGGTGGGCTAAGAAGTAAGGAAGGCCTTAAGATGCAGGTGATAAGGAGAATGTAACACCTTCTAAGAAGTTCAATTCAGTTGAAAGAGTACATAGGTCTCAGCATGAGGATTAGAACAAAGGTGATGGTAGGAAGCCTTTACAGTCTTAAAATTGTGGTGAAGAGCATCATAGAAGAGATTTTCCATCACACCAAGGTGGTAGGCCTCATATCTACAGTGCTCAAGAGGCACAGTCAGTTGGATATGTTGGTCAGAGTATTCCTTGCATTTATGAAGTGGTGGATGATAGGTGGGTTGATAATCATGCATCCATTATTGAGATGGAAGGCAAGTTTTGTGATCAAATTGTTCCATTTTTATTAATTATGGATCTAATTATAGCTATATTAGTCCTAAGCCGGCGAAAAAGTGTTGCTTGAGTAAAGAGGTGCATGCCAAATATTGGTTGGTGTAGTTGGAAACATGGACCAAGAGAAGAGTTCATCATTGGGTGAGATATTGTGCATTTGAGGTTAATGGTATGCCTACATAAACACTTATAAATGTGTTTCCTTTCGATTCATATAGTATTCTTTTGGGCATGGATTGGTTGTTCATTCAAATGAATAAAATTGATTTTTATGATAAGGCTATTGAGTGGCTGGATGATGATGGGGAAAGGAGGATATTGCAGGGAGAGGAGAAGGCTAATCAGTGAAAAAAATTACAATTATGTAGGCAAATAAAAATTGCTAGAAATGATGCTTATTGCTTGCAGTTCATATTTCTAGTGATAAAGGGAAGGATGTTGAGGATGATGAAGTCCTAAGTAAGTATCCTATATTGCAGTAGTTTCAAGATGTTTTTCCTATAGAGATTCTAGAGTTGCCTCCTCATAGAGTTGATGCTGGGAGAAACACTAGCATCTAAGGCATTGTATAGGATGAGCACTCCAGAGTTAGTGGAATTGAAGTTACAGCTTAAGGAAATTCTTGATAACGGATACATAAGGCCAAGTGTGTCGCCTTGGGGTGCATCAATATTTTTGTAAAGAGGAAGGATGGTACTCTTAGATTATGAATTGATTATTGAAATTTTAATAAGGTGACTATCAAGAACAAGTATCCATTTCCACAGATTGATGACTTGTTTGATCAATTGAAAGGAGTAGCAACATTCTCAAATATTGATTTGAGATTAAGATATCATCAGGTGTGCATCAAAGAAGAAGCTATTTACAAGACTTCATTCCATACAAGGTATGGACATTATGACTTTGTGGTGGTTCTTTTTGGTCTTGATTGATCTAGTGAACAAGGTTTTGATTGGACTAGATATGTTGGCTTAGATGGAGTAGGAGATGTAGGTTACTAGAAGGAATTTAAAGGAAGCATAGAACACACTGAATAGTTATGCAGATCAACATAGAGCATTGAAGGAGTTTCAGGTTGGGGAGCATGTGTACTTGTGCATCAAGCCCAAGAGGAGCTTCTGTGCCAAACTGACACCTTGGTATTGTGGGCCTTTTGAGATCCATAAGAGGATTGGACTAGTGGCCTACTGACTTGCACTACCACCAACAATGAAATTCCATCACTTTTTATTTGTTTCATTGCTTAAGATATATGTGTAGGATGTTTATCATGTGATTGATTGGTCTATATTGCAAGTGGAACTAGAGGGGGGGTTCCAGCCAAATCCATAGTGCATTTTGTAGTAGAATCAAATGATGCTCCAAAACCAAGCAATAAATAAAGTTAAAGTGTAGTGGAAGCACTTTGGGCACAATGAAGCTACATGGGAGATGGGTGATCAGATGCAGGGTTTGTATCCTTCCTTATTTGTTGGTTGAGAAGATGTGTTGGTTTATGTGTTTTGGTTATATAATTTTGTATGCATATGTGTATAGTAAATACTATAATGAGCTGTGTTATAAAGCTTCAATAAGCAATAAGGTGTTCATGGTCTCAATAGTTTGGTATGATGTAAATGTTGCATTGAGACATGTTATAAAGCTCCATGGGCAACATGTTTTGTTGGTTATAAGCATCATTGAACAACAAGGACAATATTCCCCCAAGAGGGAGGGGTTTGTAACAACCCATGGTTGATTTTCCATGTAAATAAAATAAGACCAAGTTCATGGGACACGTATTCCCAAGTTGAATGGTGGGAAAACATTATAGTGGGCATCACTTATAGTTTATTAATGGCTATGGAGTTTGGTAAAGGAAAAGAGGCAATAAATGACATTTAATTATGAAAATAATTAAATGAGTTGTCTGTAGTCCCTATGGGATGTTAGTTTGTTGTCGGTTTGTAGGCCCCATTTCCATAACTAAAACTTGGAGGTCAGGTCATATCATAGTGACACTCATCTCATGTTTACCCTAGAAATCTTGTAAATGTGGGTAAATGTGAGAGGAGGAATTTACAATATATTTATAACTTGGATGGCATTTTTGTCCCTGTATTGTATCTTGAGTCACTTTTCTTTGAAGATTCTAGACTCCATACATGTTAATGGTTTTTTGTCTACTGTTAAGATTCACACCCTTAGTGAATGATGTACTTTACTCAAACCAAAGAAGGATGGAGTAGTGTATGGTGTACTTTTAATCAAATTAGACAAGCATGGAATAGTGAATGATGAAAGACATTGCAAAAATTCCAAATTAAATCTTGCTTCTCCCACTTGAAAATATTTGGGCTCAGTATTCTCCTTCAATATGGCTTTTATAAAAAGTTGTGTATATGGTTATAACATAAGAGTAATGCAATTATCTTAATTTATATATATAACTATGATATTTAAATTTTGTTGGTATATATGGAAACTTAAGCTTGTAAAGTGCCTCTTCTTTCAAAGATGCATTACTTTATGTATTGATGATGGTCCATAGAAATGGCCTGGAATTCCTCTTTTAAGTGCAAGAGCTGTCTTTTGTGGAAAAATAGGGAAAACAGGATACCACGTTTAATTTGTTAAAACGTTTAAATTTTTTTTTCTCCTTAATAGACTACATTTATTGAGTTTTTTTGTATATTTATAAAAAAAGACTCTGGCTCGTTAGTCTACCAATGACATAGTTACACAAAATCTTGACGATGATATTTAAACGTGTTGGTAGATCGAATCACAATATTGTTGGTTTTATGATGACTAGAACTGTCTAATTGTCAAACACAAAGTGTGGTTTCTATCACAAATTTGTTAAAGCATGTACACTTTCACCGGTAGACCAACTCTCCCTCTCATCAGTAATACAACGACTTATAACATCCCACCATTGAAAGGAAAGTGTGGTGGGCATCAAAGTTATTTCAGTATTACAATGACCAGGAATGATGACTATGGGCATCAAAAGTCTTACAAGCACTTGTTTTAGGAAACACTTTTTGCCTTTCATGACATGTTTCCATAACTATCATCATATTTCTAATGATTGTAAGAAAACATTGATAGTATGACTATACCAGAAACTACATTTAGTTAAACATCCTTTTGTCATTATAGTGACGAAATGTTGTCACTAAAATGACAAAGGGTCGTCGAAAGTTAGATCAATTTTATTAGTGACAATATTTGGTGTATTTGGGGTATGCAATAGGTGGAGGAGAGATGGAGATAGATACTTCCAAGTGGAGGCCATCATGAAATGGCTAGTGCATACTAACTTTTTATAGGTTAGGAGTCTTGTTGGGATGACATAGTACTTGAGGAAATTCAAAACCTCATTTTTAGTGGTAGAAACACCACTCCATGCCATAATAGTAAGTGGTAATGGTTTTCAGTGGGGAAGGGGTCAACATTTTAAAATATGCAACTACGGTAAAATTCCACCTTGGACAACTCATATGACATTATTGGACATCCATGAAAGCCTATAAATACAAGTGCCCTAGAGCTCATTTGGAGACCAACCAAGCATCTTCTTGTCTTCTTTTTGAATTGGCTCTCATAGGTTCGATGGAGGAAGTTCACACAAGGTGTGAAGTTTCAGGTCTGAGGCTTGTACATATTAGGGTTTATGTTTTATAGTTGCACACATCATTCGGCTAAATTGACCAAAATCACATGCTTATAGAGGCCAAGAGAGCGACTGGGAGGCTCTAGCCCCTCACATGTCAACCTTAAGGGAGCCATTGGGGTTTTAAGCTAGGGTTTCGCATATGATGGAAGTTGGTCATAATCAACTGAAATATGAAGGGTTTCTTTCAATACCATAATGACTCTGGAAGTTTGTTTCAGATTTATATTAGATTATTTTTCTATTTTATATTGTATTGGGCTCATTATACTCTCTGTTGAACATTTTTGACAACCTAATAGAAGAATAATTTCAAAGGGTTTTCATTCTTGTGGGGTTTTTCCTTGGTATTTGACCAAACCTAGTGTATCTTATTTATGTGTTGATTGTCTCCTTTATCATTGCATTTATTATTCTACCTTTAATTACTATTGATTAATGGAAAGGATAATTGTAATTGGAAATATTGCTAATTGAAGTGTGGAATTGGGATCAATATTTGATACAACATAGAACAATATAAAAAATTAACATGGAATCAGAGCTAAGGTGAAGGAAAATTCCAAAAGGAGACAAGCATTGAAGCAATCATATTTGGAAAGTTGAAAGAGCCAATCTAGTCAAGTCAAGATGACTTCCTTCAAGGAAGAGGAGAAGTTGGGTGACTCATCCAATTTTTCTGAATGGAAAGTCAAGTTGGAGATCATAGCTAATAACAATGATGTTTTGGACTAAATTCATGAAAAAATACTCAAGCCTCTAGATAATTATTCCGTTGCTTCCAAAAACAAGCACAAGTAAGGTGAGTTAAAAGCAAAACAAATTATAGCTAATGGTTTACAAGATAATTTACTTGCATAGGTCAGAAACTTGAGAAGGTCCAAATACATGTATGATAAGGTAGCTGACATGTATGAATTCAACAAGTTGAATGAAATGGTCTCCTTAAAATATAAAATCAAAGACACCAATATGAACAAAAGAGAGTTTGTGAAATCCTACATAATGAGGATATCTCATCTTAGGGATCAATTTCAAAGAGTTGGAGAATCTATGCCTGACAGGAAATTGGTGATCGTGACTCTAAGAGGTCTCCCTCCTCTTTGGGAAACCTTCATTACTACTATAAGAAACAACAACATCCTCCCGTCATTTGATGAAATTGTTGGAACTCAATAAGAGTCAAGGATGATATCAAGAGGAAGGATTCAAAAGCATGAAAAAGGAGAGGTTGCTACATTCATCATTCATGATAAGAAGAAGAAGAAAGAGAAAGAAGATCCATCAATTTCAAGAAAGCATCCTCCTCAAAATCCAAGTAGAAGAAAGGAATACATGAACATCAAATGCTACAATTATCATAAGAAAGACCACTATGCTCAAGATTTACTTGAGAAGAATAATGGACCACACTACAATAATAGAGGAAACAACAACAGGTTTGATAATCAAAGAAGAAGAGATGACCGAAGAAATGATCATAATGTAAGAGATGAAAGAAGAATAAAAGATGATCCAAGTAACTATGAAGAATATTGTCGTCCTCAAAAGAAGTCAAAATACTCCAGGTATGAAAGTAATGTTGGAAAACAATCTGAATATATTCTTATTTCTACTCTTACTAGTTCATCTCCTTTAGATTCACGGGATAGTTGGTTGGTTGATGGGGGGGCACTCATCACTTCTCTGGTTATAAGGAAGTTCTCTCTAATTTGGTGGAGAGGGAGTCAAATTTGAAAATAATTCTTGGAGACAACTCCACTCATTCCATTAAAGGTTTTGGGTTCGTAAAATTTCATTTGAATTTGAAAGAATATATTTTTCTCCATGATGTAATGTATGTGCCAGGGTTGAAGAAGAATTTGGTATCAATATCCACTTTAGAAAACAAAGGGATGAAGGTTCCATTCATCAAGGGAAAGGTTATTACTTGGCTTATCAAATAACCTATGAAATATGCATTTACATTGGGAATGAGATATGAAGGACTCCACAAGGTCACTGGAAGACCATTAC
>APFE030138070.1:3881-14039 GCA_000404065.3 Pinus taeda
GTTTTGTCATTGGAATCATCGAAGAATTGTTCATTTATGTAATGTAAAGGAGGTTTCCCCCTCGAAGAGGCTGAATTCTAAGGCGTTAATCTATCCTTTCTATCTTTTTCTTGAGCTAGTTACATAACATCCTATCTCTCCTAGCTATCTTTTCTCAACTATGGAACAAAATGCTCTCGAAATAATGGAATGCCTCTTCCTCCTAGTGGCCCAATTATAACACAACCCGATAGCCTGCTAGTGGTTAAGTTTGACTACATCAACTCTTAACTAGAGTTACAAAATAGGCTCTTCTAGAGTATTTTACATCACAAACATGTGGCTAGCCCCTTTTCCATTAATAATGGGGACTGACACGACATCCTTCCGAACTATAGGTGTGAAAACATGAAGGTCAACTTCTTAGTGGGATAACTTTTGCATACAGACTCCATTAACACTTATTTCATTAAATTTGGAATTAAATAGTGGATCTAGAATTTCAAAATAACCAAAATAGTCAATTATAATGATGTCCTTGTAATAAAAATTTTCTAATTTTAATAAAATATGTGTTCATTGATGCGCTTCTTAGAATAGCATGAAAAGGTGCTTCTCTTATGTGACAAAGTTTTACCCCCCAAAAAACGTCATTTGATGCCTCAAAAAGCTCCGAGAAGGTTTCATACCCCATTTTGCCAAACTAGGTCTTGCTGGTAAAAATGGTCTTGTGAGCTGATTCATCCACTTTTTCCACTCCAAATGCATAGATATGGATGAAAAACACTACAATGATCCAATTTGGATCACACCATATTTGTTGAGAGTTTTTCAACTCTTCTTCATGCCTTTTTCTATGAAGGTGAGCGCATCCCCACATCTATTGCTTATAGAAATTTAATGTGCAGATTCAAAACCGCTCATGTAATTTACTAGATCACAAGACTTGAATCTACTCTACTCATTTGCGGAAAGAAAATCATGATTGAGAATACAAACCATTAACATGCATCAAGATTTGTCACATATACACAAAGATTTATCTAGGGGAAAGCAACTGCTCAAAACCCCTTACTATCTATATTACATTAATCAAAGAATAAAGAAGAAATACAATATTTTCTCAAGGCTAAGAAAACCTTGCACTAGTATAATCTATCTCACTACCTCATAAACTGACTCAAGCCAATACTTAGCCAGATTATCAGCCTAACAATCTCCTATTTCATTGCACCGTTTGATGAGCAATTAACCCCCTATTAATTAGGGAAATTACTCATTGAGAATTGCACAATTCCTTGCCCTTCTTTGACTGCATACACTACCTGTACAAAATGGAAAATTCTACAACTAATAGTACATTTCCCTTGAACTCCAATCTCAACTGGGTAACTCGAATTCTCTACATGCATGAGTTAATTTTGGTTGATTGATCAGTTTAACTCAATGATCACTAAATTAACGGAAATGGATTGTTACAAATTAGAAATGAATCATGTAAAACTGAACTCAAATGTCTCTAACTTGAATTTACTAAGTTAAATGAGTGACAAGAACTATGTCACCTTAGTTAACTACCTCCAAGTATTCTGCTGAAATTGAAATTGAAATTTCTCCTAAATTAATCAAGGCAAAATTAAATTAGGATTTTCTTGCTGCATTTTCAACACTCCCTCTGAGAAAGAAAGGGATCATCAACCACCCCTATATCGCACATGTGGAATGTACTACATGTAAAAATTCTCTTTGTTTTTTTTTCTACTGCAACATCTGCAACTGAGAAGCATCCAAAAAATTAAGCTGAGCCAACTATGTCTACAAGTATCTACTAGGAAAATTGTGTTGTTGTGACTCTGCTACTACACCTCCTGCTTTGTTTTCAACATTTCTCTGCACTCCTCAGTATCTCAATGATGCTGATCCTCTTGCTACTAAATATTGTGGGCCCCTGTAGCAAGGTAATGATCCATGAGACAAACACACCTCAATGGAACCCTGCCCAAATTTCTACAAATATTGAACTAAGAATCTACATCGCACCACCTCACTCTTAGAGGTATGGCTACATGTGCTCCCTCTTCCCACTTGACTCGAAATCTCCCCCCATTAGAGGTATCTAGTGGAGTGGATGTATCCACTTTTCCTCCTATCTACTTCTCCATTTGTGGTTTCTCCACAACTTCGTAAGGTTTCTTCTGAGGATGCATGTTGAGAGATCATGCTCCCTCTCAAACACCGTATCTCTATTCTTTGCCTTTCTCCTAAAGGATTTTGAGGTATCTTCTACCTCAAGTGCATGTAGGTAATTGACTCGAAACCTGATTTGCTTTAGTTGTCTCGTGGAAATGTGTCTCAAGAAAGACTTCCCTTTTCTGAATATCATTTTGTAGCCATAGTCTTCCAAAAATACAATGGAGACAACATCACATCCTTGAGTCTGAGAGCGGATCCCGACTCCCTCTGAAAGGTGACAATATTGATCTTGGTCGTACTATACCTTCCTTCGTCTCCAAACTCAACGTCAAACTATGAAGCCAAATATTCACTTGTTGTGGATACTGCAAAATCCTTTTTGCTTGCCTTCTTCCGCGGACACTTAATGCATAGTGCCTAAATTCATGACAATGAAAGCACTTGAATGGAATGAGCCTTACCTTGGGAATTATTCCCTTTGGCCTTCTTTCCCTTGTTTACTAATGGAAATTCCTCCTCCTCTTTTTCGGAAGAGGTCCCATCTCTGGTATTCTAGATTATTTCTTCCTACACCAAATCAGACCAAAGGAGTTCCCAATTTGGTAGTGTATCTCTCCCATTCACCAAATTCTGGTAGTTCTACCAACTCATGGGAAGTCCTAGAAGTGCTAGGCTTACTAGATCATCCTTTGCTATAGTAACACCAACTTGACCAAGTTCATCATGACATTCTATGAACATGCAGAGGTAGTGTAATATTATGTCATTCTTTTGCATCTTGATATTCCAAAGCTTGTCCTTGTGTGCTAGATTCCTATGGTCACTACTGTTCTGGAGCAAATCTGTCAAGGCATGCCACATTGCTTATGGAGTCTCTTTCCCATGGAGATTCAACATGATATGGTCTCAAGATCCCTCCAATATGATCCTCCTTACCTTTGCGACACACTTATTCCATTCTTCTAGATCTTTAGGATCAAATGTTAGAGGTTTTGATATATAAATATCAATGAATTCCTAGAGACCATTATCTTCCAATGCTGCCTATATATTGTCCTTCCAAGAAACATAATTTGAGATACCCTCAAGGGAATACTCGAGTCCTAGTCCATAGGAACCCATCCTATTATCTCTGAAGAATTGAACCTGCAAATTTGATCCACCTACAAAGTTAACTTTGAATTCTCTTCCCTATTGTGATTCCTACTCTGATACCATGCAGAAATTTAATGTGTAGATTCAAAATTGCTCATGAAATTTACTAGATTAAAAGACTTGAAGCTACTCTACTCATATGTACAAACAAAATCATGATCAAGAAGACAAATCATTAACATGCATCAAGATTCATCACATATACACAAAGATTTATCTAGGGGAAAGAAACTTCTCAAAACCCCTTACTATCTATATTGGATTAATCAAAGAATAAAGAAGAAATACAATGCTTTCTCAAGCCTGAGAAACCCTTGCACTAGTATAATATATCTCACTTCCTCACAGGCTGACTCAAGCCAATACTTAGCCAATTTCTCGGCCTTCCAAACTCCTATTTCCTTGCATTGTTTGATGAGGAATTATCCCCATATTAATTAGGGAAATTACTCATTGAGAATCATGCAATTCCTTTAGGCCCTTATTTGATTGCATACACCACCTATACAACTTGGAAAATTCTACAATTGATAGTACACTACCCTTGAACTCCAATCTCAACTGGGTAACTAAAATTCTCTACATGCATGAGTTAATTTAGGTTGATTGATCAGTTTAACTAGATGATTACTCAAATTAACTGAAATAGATTGCTACAAATTAGCAAGAAATCATGTAGAACTGAACTCAAGTGTCTGCAACTCGAATTCACTGAATTAATTGAGTGAAAAGACCCATGTCATCTCAGTTAACTACCTCCAAGTATTCTGCTAAAATTGAAATTTGAAATTCTCTTAATTTAATCAAGGAAAAATTAAATTAGGATTTTCTTGTTGCATTTTCAACATTCCTTCACTAGGAAGAAAAGCCTTTCTATCTTTTGAAATGTTTTAGGGAGCAATCCCTTTCATGGTTTTTGGAATTTTATGATAAAAATATTTCCATTCATTATGGATGTCTATGGGCAATAATCACTTCCTTGGGTTTGGGAACACAATAAGCAAAGTTTTTTCGTTCTCAACTATATTAACAAGGAGTAATTCCTTTTAAG
Source organism: Pinus taeda (assembly GCA_000404065.3). Taxonomy (NCBI): domain Eukaryota; kingdom Viridiplantae; phylum Streptophyta; class Pinopsida; order Pinales; family Pinaceae; genus Pinus; species Pinus taeda. Next base: position 8,260 of record APFE030138070.1, read on the forward strand.
GGTTTATGAATATAATGAGAGGAAGAATTCCTCCTTTTGTCCAAGTTCCCCATAATTTTAATAAAACCCTTGGATATCAAGTGAGAAAACCTTTTTTCTCCTAGCATTATTTATGCAAAAATAACCTTTTGTTATGAGTGTGTTGTAGTTGCTGCAACAAACCCTCCCAAAATTTTGGGAACCCTGAAAAATTTCAGAGCCCCTATATTGGGTGGTGTTAGGTCTCTATACTACTAGTGTAACCCCTTATTGTTATTAGTACAACCCCCTTATTATATTTTTGTGCCCATTTAGTCCCCATATTGTTATTATTGTGCCCCATAGAAGCCCAGTATTGTTATTATTGTGCCCTTACATTATTATTGTTATGTCGGATCTGATTATATTATGACCCCTTAGACTCCTATATATAGAAATGAGATCTTTTCATTTACATCATAGAAGAATTGTTCATTTGTGTAATATAAAGGAGGTTTCCCCCTCGAAGAGGCTAAATTCTAAGGCGTTCATCTCTCTTTTCTATATTTTTGTGAGTTGGTTTCATAACATTTGGTATCATAGCTTTGGATTCTAGGGTTTCACTGCTCCAAACAGGACATCATGGAATTTTCACAATAATTGTTTCTCTACAAAGTCTCAGAAGCTAAAACAAAAATCCATTTGAGATCGGTCTGACCTGAGGTCCAAATTTCATATCTTGTCTCGCTATATTTTCGGAGATATGATCTGAGGAAGTTAGGATTTTTACAAGCTTCAGAATTTCATCTCAAATAGGTCATCGTGGAATTTTCGCTATAAGTTTTGTTCTACGAAAGGCCAGACTTTGAAATTACAATCCATTTTGTCCGAAATCATGGTGAATCTCAGGTTAGAATTTCATATCTCTTTTCACTATAGTTTTAGAGATATAATCTAAGGAAGTTAGGATTTTTTCATAATCTCGAATTACATTCTAAACAGGTGACCTTGAGAAAATCGTCATAACTTTCTCTCTGAGCATTAGATTGAAATTGCATAAGAATTTACAAAAAGAGGACAGACTGTAGTTTTTTGTGTATATTTTTAAAATCCTAACATCAAAACAGTGACACGAGGCACGTTGTACAAGTTCACTCTATGGAAACATTATATAATCAGGTCATCTTAGGAGATTGGGAATAAATCTTTCTTGGAGAATCCAATTTTGATCAGACTGGTGGAATTGGAAAGAGGAATTGGATGACTACCGCAAGAGGCAATTTTAGATCTTGGAAAGCTGCAACTACAGAGATACATCAGATTCAATAATGAGCTCTTACAAAATGAAAAAAGAGGAAGAAATGCAACATGATATATCAAAATTACAAGACCAAGTGCAACAAAATTCACTCTCGCAAAAAGTAATAGAAGTTAAGATGGATGGTTTAGAAAAAGGCGTGAAGATAAAATGGAGGGTTTAATGAAAGACATGGAAGGTTTGAAAGAAGGTGGGACAAATATACTACAAGAAAGGCCTCCAAATGAAGAAAAGGATCAAGAAATGTCAAAACAAGAGGATATACACTGGGAACCAACCCTAGAGAAAGAACAAATTAATATGACCATATCTTGTCTTCAATGGTAGGAATTACCACTCCTCAAACTCTCAATATAGAAGGACATATCAAGAAGAAGAAGGTTCAAGTAGTGAAATATCAGGAAGAAAAGTATCAAGAAATATCAAAAGAAAATGATACTCACCAAGAACCAACCCCAGAGAAATAATAAATGAATCCGACCATATCTTGTAATGCATTGGTCGGAATTACCACTCCTCAAACTATAAAGATAGAAGAACATATCAAGAAGAAAAAGGTAATAGTGTTGATTGATTCGGGTAGTACCCATAATTTTATTCATTGTAAGATAGCGAAGGAATTGAATTTCTTCCTATATCAAGCACCAGAGTGTCAAGTGACGGTTGTAAGTGGAGGAACCATAAATTTCTCTTGAAATTGCCTAGATATCAAGCTATCCATGGGAGACTATGTATTGAAAGCCCAATGCTTTCCATTCCAATAGGTGGTGCTGATGTTGTACTAGGAGTCCAATGGCTACAATCCTTGGGTACAATAGCTACAACCCTTGGGTACAATAACTTTTAATTTTCAAGAAATTTTCATGAAATCTTCTTTGAAAGGAAATGAAGTTGAATTAAGGGGTATCACAGGGAAACTAGGAAAGACAATCATCTCTAACGGAATGATAAAGCTTCTAAAGAAAGAACAATGAGGTTTAATTGCACAATTATGTTTGCTAATGGTTCCCACATAGAAATCATCTATTTCTCCAAATATCCAAAAAGCCTTGGACAATCATTCCAAGGTATTTGAGACTCCCAAAGGTCTCCCACGTATTCGTGATCATGATGGTGCTATTCATTTGATTCTAGGAACTATTCCTCCAAACATCAGGCCTTATAGATATCCATATCCCCAAAGGAGTGAAATTGAACATATGGTTGCAGAAATGGTAGAGGGTGGTATAATTATCCAACCAAATTTGTAAACAAAGCAAGGGATGAATGGAAGAATGGCGAAGCAGGGTGGGAACTCATTCAAAAGTTGTCGAAGATCCCAGTTCCAATAGTATTTCCAGAACTTAACAAGGAAGGAAAAATCATATTGGAACTTTAAGCATTCACAAAACCGAGAAGTTGACAGCTACAAAATCAATCAATTTCAGAATATCTCATCAAGTGGAAGAACTTACCCGCTGAAGATTCCACATGGGAGGATGAGAATTTTATACAGAAGCATCAAGAACTACTCAAGTGTTGAGTGAACAACACTTTTTGAAGGAGAGGGGTATGTTAGGTCCCTATATACTAGTGTAACCCCCTTATTGTTTATAGTAGCAACCCTTATTATATTGTTGTGCCCATGTAGTCCCCATATTGTTATTATTGTGCCCCATAGAAGCCCACTATTGTTATTATTGTGCCCTTACATTATTATTGTCATGTCAGCTCTGATTATATTATGAACCCCTTAGACTCCTATATATAGAAAGGAGGTCTTGTCATTTGTATCATCGAAGAATTGTTCATTTGTGTAATGTAAAGGAGGTTGCCCCCTCGAAGAGGCTGAATTCTAAGGTGTTTATCTCTCTTTTCTATATTTTTTTGAGTTAATTTCATAACAGGCAGAGCCACTGGCCCCGGTAGGTTCTACTCAAGAGCTCAAAAATCTCAAAGAACCTAAGGAAAAGTCTAAGTTTCTGCTAAGTAAAACTAGGTCACTAGTTCAAGCCCTAGTCAGTTGGTTGCAAAGTTGGAACGTGACTAAGCCTAAACTGATCTAGATTTAAACAAGAACGAAACAAATTATAGAGATAACCATAAATACAGAGATACATCATAAATAATACTTCATTTCATTAATGTAAAATACTGAAATATGCTTACAAACAGAAATGGAAATAAACTAGCTCGGGCAATGGTAGCTTATCTCTGAGGAGAGATGTGGCAGCTACATGCCTCTGAACTGTATTACAATGAGGCTCGAAGGTATATTATTGTTGAGGAGTAATGGAAAACCCTAAGCATCCAAAAACCTAACCCTAGGAGATGGAGTGCCAAACTATGGACCCTATTTGGGTAAATTGGTACATCAACTTCCTGGGGTCGTAATTTTGGCATACGATCTCTGTTTGACATGCACAATACCTCATTAGAAATATCTATATGAGGAATACAAATTTTGAGTGTGAAACATTGATATAGTTCCCATGTTTCTCCCAGTTTTCCCAGAAAGCGTCTTTTAGGGCCTCAAAACGGCTCCAGAAATTCAGGACCGGAAAAATAGCCAAAAATAGTAAATTGTGCTATAATTAAGGAAACTAAAAAATTGAAAGAGATATTTGTGGGGGTCCAAGTGGGATATGTGAGTGGCCACCAACATCCACCTGGATCATAAGCCTTACGACCATTGTGACTCATAGGTCGCAAAGGTCGCGGAGTCACATTCCCCTCCTCATACTTCCTTATGACCTTGTGACTAGTTGAGTCACATAGGTTGCGAGGTCACACCATCCTTATGCAAACATCAATTCAACTATGCGACCTTACATTCATGGATGCGACCATGCGACCCTTGCGACTTTGCAATATCTGGTCGCATGGTCGCGAAGTTTCATGACAGACCTGTGCGACCTCAGACGTGTGACCAAAACTATATAAAGAAGTCACCCCAACCTCATTTGTAACCGCTCCTTGGGTCACATGAAGAGCTAAGAAATCCTCTGACTTGGGTGCGCACGTGTCTATCTCTAGGTAAGCAAGCGTTCACCTTCCAACAATCATGATTTTCTTCCAAGTGTCATTGTCTGCATTTCCCAACCTCTGGAATCCCCTCACTCTAGGATTTTAGCTCTTTTACTTAGTTTTTTTTCATCATTTTCCGAAAGCAGTTGCCTTGGCTTCTCTCTCCCTGCCTGGTCCCAGACATCAACCTTTTCCTCAACCTCGACCCAACTATTTTTACCAGTAGGCCCAAATTTTCTCACCTCAGGAAGACCCTGACCTCCTAAGGCCATTTCAGTGCACTCCCTGATCCTCACTAAGGCTAAGTCGCGTGTCCTGAAGCCACGATATCCTTCTCCTCGTGACTTTGTAACCTCATGACCTCGCGACCCCATCATGTTGTGACTTGCGACAAGTCTCCCTGACCCGCAAATTGTGACCAGTCTCCTTAGCCTGTGACCTTGGGACCCTTGGCAAGCTGGAACTCATAGTCACATTCCTTAGCCTGCGACCTTGCGACTTATCTTCCCTGCGACTCACCTTTCACCTACTGCAAGATTTTTTTTCGGTAGTTTTATTGATTTTCATGTCATCTCTCTCATCGTGGGACAATGTTTTTGACATGCCAGGTGACGTGGATCTAGAGTACATATCCATTTCTTCTTTTGAAGATGAGATGGATCCCCCTACTGCTAAAAATGCTCACGGGGCCTCGGGAAGCGGGTCGTGGGAGGCCGAACCAAAAGAGGAGCCACCTATCTTTGGGAACAATGACTACAACATCAACAAAACCACAAGGCTCTCCTGGTATAACATTTACGAAGATTTTGTGAAGCCTAACATCCCGGAGACACAAGAGGGTTTTTAAGTGTACCTCCATGTTAAAAGGTCGATGTTACACAAAGTAGCAGTGCACCCCCTAGTCTTCCCTTGGTTGGGAACCATTAAATGGATCTTGCAATGCATAGAAACAAAGTCCTGGATGATCAGGGGCCATGATGGGACAACCATAGCCACTATCTCCCTAGAAGACATCAACGCCTACTATAGACTCCCTGAGAAATAGGAGGTTTTCAATACTAGGTGGATCTTCGGTTCTCAACTCCAACAAAGGACATCCAAAGGGAGTGGTGGTAAGACCCTTCAAAGTTCCGAGCTAGGACATATCTGGCTTACAAGACAGAGGGATTACGAAAAGTATATAAGTTAATCGCTAAAATGATGTGCGAGTTGTATGGCAAGCCATACTAAAACATTTTATATGGCACTTGGGTTCCCCTCATGTATGTCATTTGTAGGTTTTAACTCCATAAAAAAATTACCTACATACGAATTCTAAAACACAAAAAATAAACAATGCGAGATCATAACACATAAAACACATATACACAGATATTTTCCCCTGGATCCCAAAACTAGGACTACAAGCTTGATTTTTCATTATGTTCCTTTCAATGTTACAATACATATTTATACATGCGGAAGCATCCAATACCATGGACCGAAAACCATCGCGTCC
>APFE030138076.1:0-17039 GCA_000404065.3 Pinus taeda
TTTGTTTGAACAATTCAGTGATAATATTGATGGAGTAGTGTATTTTGCTGATAAGTCTCAAATCAAACCATAGGGGATTGGTTCTATTTAGTTAAAAGTCGTGGACTTTCTGATTATACTTTGAATGATGATCTTTACATTCCTTAGTTCCAAAGAAATTTATTATCTCTTGTACAAATAAGACAACAGGGACATTCCATCCACATATTTGATAGTAAAGTAGAAATTTGAAGAGCATCTGACAATAAAACTGTAATGACTGGTGTAGAAGAAGATAAATTGTTGAAATTGAAAGGTGTGTCCTTTGTTACATTAAACACAAATTATTTGGTTCAACAAAATGATACTTTTTCATCTTCTTTATTGTGGCATGCACGCTTTGGTCATATTAATTATGAAAGTATTAGAATTATGAGATAGCAGGGGATTAAAGGACTTCCAACAGTTCCTAGAAAATTAACCCCATGTAATGCTTGTATATTGGGCAAGCATCACAAACAATATATTCAAAATTCTACTTCTCGAGCTACAAGAAAATTAAGGCTCATACACTCTGATTTGTGTAGACCTATGCTTGTACCAACTGCGAATGGAAATAAATACATACTGACTTTTATTGATGATTATTCAAGGTTGTGTTGGGTTTATCTGCTTAAGGAAAAATCACAAGTTTTTGATGTGTTTAAAAAATTTCATCTCTTGATTACAAATGAAGCTCAACTAAATATTAGTACTATAAGAACTAATAATGGAGGAGAATATACTTCACATGACTTTGAAAAATATTTGCAAGAGAATGGCATCAAACATCAGACCACAATACCATATAATCCACAACAAAACAGTGTTGCAGAATGAATGAAAAGAACATTGCTTAATATGGTAAGGTCAATGATGTTTTTTAAGAATGTAAAATTGATGGTTTGGGGAGAAGCAATGCTCTGCGCTGCATATATTAGAAATTGGTACCCATCCTTTGTCATTAATAACAAAAATCCATATGAAATGTGGTATAATCGTCTTCCTGCTGCTAAACATTTCATAGTTTTCGGTTCTCAATATTATGCTTTGATTCCTAAAAAATAGAGGAATAAATTGAGTGAATGGAGCAGAAAATGTATTCTTTTAGGGTATTCTATGACTTCTAAGGCATATCGATTATATGATGAAGAGAACAAGAAATTTATTTTGTCAAGAGATGTAATTTTTCTTGAATCTGATAAAGATTCCCTCACTGTTGATAGACAACTTAATCAAATAGAAAAGTTTGTGCCTCAAGAGTTTTATTATGAATCAGATAATATACTTCCACATCTTGAAGGGGGGATACCTATATTAGATCAGTCAATGGAGTTTCCTTCTCTCAATGATGATAATTCTGCTATTGATGAGAAATTGGTTGATGCAAGCGTTTCTACAGAGATAACCGGGACAGAAATGGCAATAGAGTTGAAAAGGACAGAAATGGCAAGAACTGAGACAAATGAAGAAGATGAGCAACTTCCTACAAAACCTTCGTGAAGATCATCTCGTATTCAAACATTTCTGAAGAAATATGACGAGTTTAAGACTGGAAGTTCCTCGGATAACTATTCTCATTGTGAATTTAAATTTTCTGTGGATTGTGAACCTACTTTTTTTTAAGAAGCTATTAGTTATGATCAATGGAAAGATGCAATGCAAAAGGAATATGATGCTCTCATAAAAAATGACACATGGAGGTTGGTGGATCCTCTTGTTGGCATCCAACCTATTGGTTGCAAATGGATTTATAAAACTAAGTATAAAGTTGATGGTTCACTAGACAAACACAAGGCAAGACTTGTAGCGAAGGGATATGCATAGAAAGAGGGCATTGACTATACAGAGACATTTTCTCCTGCAACTAAATGTGGCACTATTAGATCTTTGTTTGCTATTGTGGCTCAAAAAGAATGAAAAATTCATCATATGGATGTCAAAACTGCTTTTTTAAATGGAGATTTGAAAGAAGATGTTTACATGTTTCAGCCAGAAGGTTTTTTCGTTAAAGGGAAAGAACAAAAGGTTTACAAACTAATGAATTATTTCTATGGCTTGAAACAAGCACCACGAGCATGGTATGAGAAACTAACTGAACATCTCCTAAAGTTAAATTATAAACATTTTGACCTAGATGATGCAACTCTTTTCGTTAAGAAAGTTGGAAGATCAGTTGTATATCTAGTTGTACATGTTGATGATTTGATGATCACAGGAAACAATGATGAATATATATCATCTATTAAGAAGGAATTGAAAAAGGTTTTTGATATGACAAATTTAGGTTTACTTCATTATTATCTTGGAATTGAAGTTGATCAAAAACCACAACATATTTTCATCTCTCAGAAGAAGTATGTTGGTAAGTTATTGAACAGATATAGTATGATGGATTGTATCTTGTTGCTACACCAATGGAGCAGAATTTGAAACTTACTTCAGAAGAAGGAAAATCATTTGAAGATCCAACAAAGTATAGGAAACTTGTTGGAAGTTTGATTTATTTATCTATTACTCGTCTTGATATAACATTTGTTGTAGGAATGCTTTCCAGATTTATGCATCATCCTTGTGAGGGGCATTGGGTAGCAGCAAAAAGAGTACTGAAATATTTAAATGGAACCCAAACTTACGGCATCAAATATACCAAAGTTTTAGACTTCCATCTTGTTAGTTATTCAGATTTTGATATTGACGGAGATAAAGAGAATGGAGTCTCTACTTCTGGCTATTTTATGAATCTTGGATAAGCATCCATCAGTTGGAGATCATGTAAGCAATCTGTTCCTGCTGATTCTACCACCGAAGCTAAATATGTTGCAGTAGCTCAAGCCACTAAGGAAATCATTTGGCTTCGGAAAATACTTGAAGATTTGCGGGAGAAACAAAAAGCTTCAAATCTTTTATTTGTTGACAACTCTTTTGCAATTCAATTGGCCAAGAATCCAAAGTTTCATGATCGAACCAAACATATCAACACCAAGTGCCATTTGATTCAACATCATGCAGAGGCCAAAATAATTCATCTGACACATTGTCCAACATCAGAACAAATTGCAGATATCTTTACTAAAGCATTGGGACGTGAAAAGTTCGAAAAATTTAGATCTTTACTTGGTATGTCAGATGTCCCTTCAGATTAAGGGGGAAAATGTTGTAATCCTTCGGGATTTATGTATAGTTAGAGATTTAGTTTAGGGATTTAGTTATAATTTAGGTATTTCTAGTTATAATTGTTTTCAGTTATTGTTTTCAAGTATAAATGTAACCTTCATTGAATGAGTTAAGATATAGATCACAACATTTGAATCAATGGAATTCTCTAGACTTCTTATCAGAGCTGAGGTCAATTATGTTCAATGCTTTAAGTTGCCCCACTTCTGGTGGAATTCTTCCTACGAAATTATTATGAGAGACATTCAAAGTGCGTAATAACGAAAGGGTACCTAGAGATGGTGAGAGACTACCTTTCAATCCGAAGCCAGGAAGTGTTATGGCAACCACTCTGTTTGTGTCATTTCTGCAGCGGATCCCATTCTGGGAGCACACTTTGTATGAATTTTGTGGTGTCCAGCTGAGAAGGGATCTAGATGGATCGGATATGACCACATCTCTGAACGATAAAAGCGCCAGCACATCCCTTAAGGCGTGAAGGGCGTCGATGGGCGATGTCAACTCAGAGTCCTCTAGCTTCATTGCAACTTTGTTCAAAACAGATTCACTAGATTGAAAAGAGGTTCTTCCACCCAACATGCAGTTGAAGGGATGAGCATGGTAACTCATGGATGCAGCATCCAAGGCAAGGATGGTATTTTCCAAAGTTTCCATCAGCACAACACACACAAGCATCATCGACACAAAACCTTTATCCATTTCTCGATCTTCCCTAACTCTAAGTAACTACGTTGCTTGTGAGATGCATTGATGCAATGTGTGCAACATCCATATAAATACTCCAACTCTCCCATCATTGGAGGATGACTAGTAAGTTAAGAAGTCTCTAGGAAGTAGGGGAAACAAATTATTTCAAGTCGTCGTGGAAACTGGACCAGAGTAGTTGAGAAGTCTTAGAAGAAATAGGTAAATTAAATACTGACAAATCGTTTTAAGTGTTCATGGAAATTAATTGTTTCTTTGCCGAATTGACTGGAGTAACGAATGGTTTCAAGTCGTCATGGAAATTAATCTTTTCAATGCCTAATTCACTGGAGTGAGTTGAGAAATCTTAGAAGAAGCATGGAAAATAATGAGTGACAAATCGTTTTAAGTGGTCGTGGAAATTAATCGTTTCTTTGCCGAATTGACCAAAGTAACTTGAGAAGTCTCTAAGAAAGGGGAAAATAAAGAATGAAAAATCATTTCTCAAAAGCTTGAAGAGTTTCTGATGAGAACCATCTCAAGGAAGAGAAAGCACATCTCTTAAGTGTTTTCTTTAATAATGGGTATAGTAGACACCAATGTACTAAGGCTTTCCTCAGAGCTAAAAAAGGTCCTAGTGCTAAGAAAGATACTAAGGATCAATTTTTTGGTGCTCATCTTCCTTTTATCCAAGGGATCACTGACAAGATTGCAAGGATCCTAAGGAAGCATAAGGTGGCTTCAACCTTTCGGCCTTTAAATACCATATGGAGCTCCTTTAGCTCTGTAAAAGACCCAGTGAACCCCAAGAATATGAAGGGTGTTTACGTTATCACATGCTCTTGTGGGACTCCCTATATTTTGAGATTGGTTACTTGATTAATCAAACGATTCGTGAGCATGTTGCTGACATCAAGCATGACAAGACTCACTTCTCTGCTTTGGCGGAGCATGCAAATAAATCTAAGCTTCACATCTGCATTGAAGAGGCCCAAGTTGTTGCTAAGGTTAGTCATTTTGATCATTGTAAATTGAGGGAGGCCCTGAAAATTGAAAAACGACCCAAGAATTTGAATAGAGACGATGGTTGGAATATCAGTATAAGTTGGGTCCCTGTCTTGTCTTCTTAGTTTTGTTTGTTTGTTTGTTTGTTGTTTTTTTTTTAAGGTATTGGCATCTTTTTTATAGTATTTGTTGTTGATTTATTCTTCATTAGAGTTTATTTTCTTGATCATTCATGTTTTTTTATGTATTTTATCATCCTATTTGTTCTGAACTCATTTTAGTATTTTTGTTATTTGTTTAATGGGCATGAACCCCATATTTTATTGTTGACCAGGTTTTATTTATTGATTATTTTTCTTTGGATATATATATATAAAATAAAATATATAATATAATTATATAATTATTTGACTTGGATATTTTTGGTTTTATTTTATTTATTTCCCATTAAATTATTTTAAGTTATTTTATTTTTTTCATAGTTTATTTATATCATCAAAATGATTGTCTCGATTGGGTCTTCACTCGTTTTTTGTTTTGACTCCCCTCCTTTAATTGACTTTTGATTATTTATATTTATTTTAAATAGGTGTTAACTTATTGCGTAACTTTTAATATTTGTTTTTAATTTAATTTACTTAACTAATATTATTATTTAAATATTATTTTTCAAGAACGAGAATATTTGTTTTAATAAATTAATTTAATATATTTTTTAAAACTAGTCATTTAATTATACCCGTACTATTAATATAATTAATAAATACATATTAATATTTTAATAAAAACTATATCATTATATTAAATATTATTTTTCAATAAACTAGTAATTATTTAATTTTAATAAATTAACTTTAAATATTTTTTTCAAAAACTTGTCATTTAATATTTATTTAAATATTTTTTCTAAAATTTGCCATTTAATATAGCTGTTATTTTAAGTCATATCTCTACATTGCTCTCTATTTAAGCCTTTTCCATGGTCTCCATGTTCATCTGGTCCTCATCATGAACCACACTTGTTGATTCGAAACATGTAGGTCAAATAATTCTCTCATGTGATTTCTACGAAAAGACTTTGTTTAATTCATTATGAATCTTAGGAACTTAAACACAAAAATTACAAATCCTTTCAAAAGGTGATGGAAATAAATAGCCTACTCTAAAAGTCGACCATTTCGAGTTCATCTTTTCCACCTTCCTCCCCCAGCATCATCCTCGGGTAACTTCAAAATTTTCGGTAATGTCTATAGCGGCCTTCGCTCCATCACCGTCTCCCACCGTTGGGTCTCCCCGTTTGCCAACCTCTGTTTTCTCACTCCCATCTACCATATGTCATCCTTGTCGATACATGGATCCATAGAATTCAATTTCATCTACCATATATCATCCTTGTAGATACATGGATCCATCGAATTCAACTTCAAATTTGAAACAGTGGCGGGCTATTATCGGGATTTGAAATTTGAATTTAGAAATTGTTTACCTGATTCAAATTCGTGGATTTCATCAATAACCATACACTTAGATTTAGAAATTGTTTACCTGATTCAAATTCGTGGATTTCATGAATAACCATACACTTAGAGAAGGGGATCATGTGGGTTATGGGTTTCATCTATTGGGTAGATTCCAAGATCGGCAAAACTGTGAGAATTGATGTCCCAGCCAAGCTTAAGCAATAGGGACCAGATCCAAAGCCTTGTGGTCCTGTGCAAGCCACTTATCAAAAGAAATTGTAAAACAGTCCTACGTTAGTTTCTTCCTACTCTTCATTTCATTACCTTTCGTGATAATGTATGTATTAGGTATAGCAAGTAGATGAATATTTGGTGTCAAAGTCAAAGAAACAAGGGAAAGGCTTTGCACGCTGGACAGTTAAAATTCAAGTGGGAAAGGATTTGCCTTCCTAAATGCTAAAATTTGAGTTTGAACAAGTAGAAAACGAACTGAAAAGAGAGTTGCAAAATCTTGATGGCCTCAATGTTCACATTGGCTACACAACGGAGGTGAAGTCATGGAAAACCAGAGCCAGAAAGAGTTTTTGAGTGCAAATATAGCCCATGGCAAGTGCCTATGCACTCCTAAGATCTCAAATTTAGAGTTGACGTATCAATAAACGATGGTTTTATTTTGTGTAGTTGCACACTACAAAGTTTTCTGGATAGCAACCTTTTACTTTTAGTAGTCTGGTAGGAATGTGAGAAGTATTGTGATTTATTTAAAAATTTAGTAATTTGGTTCATATTTTTTTTTTTTTATAATTTGAGAAAAAAAAACGCAGTAGTCTATAACGCGACTTTTTGAAAGCTTTTCCGGCGGATTTTTCCGGTCAAAATCTGGCAGCAATTCATTAGAATCCCAAGTTTGATAGCTAGTTTCTGCACAATCAATGGCTTCCAAGGGTTTTTCAAGGCGCTGAATCCAAATATGCAGTGAAAAAACCATTTTAACTGCTAAAAATCAAGATTTAACCTCATTTCTTCTGTCAGATTCCGTCACCGGAATCTCCAAAAAGTCGCATTATAGACAACTCCAAAAAAAACATTAATCGTGTTTTTATAAAACTTTTAAAATATCCAAATCACTCCAAAAAAAAATATTGCAGTGTTTTAGTAGGGAGATTTGGACAACGCTATGATTGGTAGTTGTGGAAACTCCATGTTATAGTTTGGCAACTCTATGTTGCAGTAACACCTGCTTATAGTGATGGAAACTCCGGTGTGCAATAAGGAAAGTTGTATGTAACTTGTTGCTATGGTAATATCGTAATTTACATTAATAAATTCAATGAATTACAAGATAATCATTACGAGTGGATAAATTAATTAAAGATCAATCTATGGATATTTCAATTTAAATTTGATACCCTGTGTTCGTTTAAATTGTAGAATTTCAAGTAAAATTGTTGGAATTACAATTTCATTGCATATAGTTTATATGATTTCATGTTAATTTCTTGTAATTTTAGCATCTAGGTAATTTCATTGTAATTTTATCCTTCTAAACTAAATTGAGATTAAATTATAAAATTTACGGTAATTTGATTTAAATTGAATAATTTTTAAGTTGAATTGTTGCAATTCTTGTATGTAATTTTATAACTAGTAGAAGTGTAAAATAAGCTTTTGGAATATTGATTATTTAGGGTGAATTGTATGGTTGAGGTTAAATAGCTTAAATTTTGGATGTGTGTAAGATAATCTTTTGGAATATTGATTATTTAGGGCGAATTGTATGGCTATGGTTAAATAGCTTAAATTCCAAATGTATGGTTAAATAGCCTAAACTCCAAATATTTGTTAATTTATCAGATATATAGGTTTTAAGGGTAAATTGGGTTCCATTGTGGTTTTCAATGGAGAAATAGATAGATTTCCTTCTTATTAATTGGTTACTTATATTGAACAACATTTAACTTAAAGTTAATTGTATAATTAAAATTAACTAACATAAACCTTTCATATTTTCCAATTTGTAAAATATTTAAATAAATTATTATAAATTAAATCAAGATTTTGGTTGTCACTAGATTTAATGATTTTAAAATTTTATAATCAATATACATTCACTATAGCATTAAACCATCATAGATCCATCTTAAATACAGATCTAACATGAGCCTAGAGGGATTCAATTTCTTCATGTCATTTTTTTTTATGAACCCACATTATTTAAATATTTTGTATAGTTATTTTATTTTAAATTTTATTAAAACAATTATTTGGGTAGACATAAGTAAACTTTCAACTTTGATGATGGAATGACAAGGTTACACATCATAAAGCTCTAGAATGAGCCTCTCCACTCAATAATTCTATATGAATTTTTATTATATTTTAGTACAAGTTCTACTTCACAACATTTAACTTAAAGTTAATTGTATAATTAAAATCAAATAACCTAAACCTTTCATATATTCTAATTTGCAAAATATTTAAATAAATGGCTATAAATTAAATCAAAATTTTGATTGTCACTAGATTTAATAATTTAATAATTTTATAATCAATACACATGCATTATAGCATTTAACCATCATAGATCCATCTTAAATACCGATCTACCATGAGCCTAGAGGGATCCAATTTCTTCATGTGAATTTTTTTTTATGAACCCACATTATTTAAATATTTTGTATAGTTATTTTATTTTATTTTATTTTAAAATTTATTAAAAAAATTATTTGGGTAGACATAGTAAAATTTCAACTTTGATGACGGAATGACAAGGTTACACATCATAAAGCTCTAGAATGAGCCTCTCAACTCAATAATTCTATATGAATTTCTATTGTATTTTAGTACAAGTTCTACTTCACAACATTTAAATTAAAGTTAATTGTATAATTAAAATTAAATAACATAAACCTTTCATATTTTCCAATTTGTAAAATATTTAAATAAATGATTATAAATTAAATCAAAATTTTGATTGTCACTAGATTTAATAATTTTAAAATTTTATAATCAATATACGTGCACTATAGCATTAAACTATCATAGATCTATCTTAAATACATATCTAGCATGAGCCTAGAGAGATCCAATTTCTTCATGTGAATTTTTTTTATGTACCCACATTATTTAAATATTTTGTATAATTATTTTATTTTATTTTATTTTAAAAATTATTAAAAAAAAATTGGGTAGACATGAGTAAAATTTCAACTGTGATGATGGAATGACAAGGTTACACATCATAAAGCTCTAGAATGAGCCTCTTGACTCAATAATTCTATATGAATTTCTATTGTATTTTAGTACAAGTTCCACTTCCTCTTTGCAGAAAATGTAATATGTTAAGCATCATACAACTAATGAGCTTATCAGCTCAATAATTCTATATGAATTTATGTTATATTTTAATACAAATTTTACTTCCTCTTGCAGAAAATGTAAGATGTTGTGACGAGCGTAGAGGATGATAGAAGATAATCACAATCTTTGTTACATGAAAATTTAAATTTTGACTATGCTTTTCAAAAAAATAAAAAATGTAGAATTCCATGACCTCCTCTTCATTGATATATCATATATATGGTGTTTATTATTAACGATTTATATACGATATAAATATGTAAATAATGTACCATAAATATGTAAACAATGATTTTATGTGAATCATATATGTTGTTTTCTATTTATTTAACTTAAAGTTCATTAAAATTGCATTGATCTTAAACTATATATTTTAATGAGATAGGAGAGGATAAGGACATGAACTTATGATATAATTTTACAAGGCTAGTGTAATTTAATATTTAATCATTTGTATTTATTTGTTATTTGTTTAGTATTTTTAAAATAATATAGAATGTTTTCATTACGATGATTATTAAAAAAAGTAATAAAATATTGTTGAATTGCTTTTTAAAATGGTAAAATTTATTACAATTTGATAATTAATTAATAAGGAAGTTTTATTGGTTATTATGCGGAGAGGTGAATCGTATAATTGAATATGAGAGAAATGTGTAATGCTAAATTTTGAGTTGCCATGTGTCTCTTTTAAAATAAAAGTAATCTATTTTATAAATAAAATATTAAAAGCATTATAAAACATCAATAATCTTATTTTCATTGTGTTAGTTCTCTCACTTTGTTGTTGATATTACAACTAGTATGAAGGAAATGTGGTAAAAACATTTCACTATTATTCCTAGTCAAATAAAGTATTTTGATATCTTTATGAAGTAAGATAATTTTATATAAATTTAGAAGAATAAAGTAAAAAAATCTTAGATTTAACTTTTGAATGTGAAGAAAATATATAATTGTTATACTCTTTAAAAATATTTCAATAAACTATTTGAATATCCATTTTAAGTAATCTATTTCAATATAAATTCATGTATATTTTATATAGAAAAAGTTGAAAAATAAATATTCTAAGTGAATTTTATTTCAAATCTAAATGAAAATTTGTGGAATTGAAATTTAAAAATATAGACTATCTATAACTAAGACCAACAAAAATATTTATATATTTAAAAATATAATTTAAAAAATAAAAAAATAATTAATATACCCATCTTAAACCTAAACTTTCTTGGTCTCTGTATATTCAATGTGATTGGTGTGGTTGGCAGGCGGTGCCGATCAGTGATCAAATTTGAACACATCATAGCCCTTCAAAGCACCTCTGGCACGTCATAGAAGTAGGGAAAAAATTTTACTAGTCAAAAGAAATTTAAAATTTGAATTTTGCCATTTTAAAAAAAAAATGGAATAATATTATAAATTTTTTTAAGAAGGGTTGTTAAGTTGTCAATCCTTCTAATTTTTTTTTTTTTCATTTCATTTTTTCTGAAATCCAAACTTTCAGAATTTCAATTTCCAGCTGTCAATGCACTGTGCGTCTATCAGAAATTGCAATGGTTAAACTTGTAAATTTCCTTTCTCAACTGATGTTCAATATCATTTCAGAAACAACAGTTTCTGAGTTGCTCCCATTTTGAAAACAACAGTTTCCTTTTGAATTGAGTTTTCTAATTTGTGCATAAAGCTTTCCATGATAGCTTCAAATGAAATAAAGCTAGATTCAAATGGAATAAAGCTTTCCATGCTAGCTTTTTTAGAAAGACAGTGACAATGGAGATTTGCGATATTAACCACTTAGGGCCAGCCAGTGCAGAATGAAGAGGAAAACATTTTGGAAACAAAGGTATTTCAGTGAAACACATTAGCTTGTTCCTCTGTTGAATGGATGGATGAATTAGCTCGTTCCTCTGTTGAATGGATGGATAAGAGAGAAATCTAAACTTTCTTCATATTAATATGAACAGCAATTGGAATCTCTAATTTTTCTGGTTTCTATTTTAGTTATTCATTTGTTATTTGCAAGTGTTTATGGATTAACATTTCTTTGTTTGTTTGTTTTTAATTTCTTAATTCTAGCATCGACGGCAGAGCATTGGGCGCAAATCACCCTAGTGAATAGTAAGAATACTACTATAATTTCTTGATTCCAGCGTCCGTGGCAGAGCATTGCGTGCAAAGCCCCTAGTGAATTGAAAGAATACTACAACAGAGTCATATTTTTAAGGTATTGTATAGTGTGGTGTTTATCAATTTGATTTCTTTGTGAACAATAATTCATCTAATTATTTTCAAAATCGGTAAGGTGATTTGTTTTCTCATTTCTTGTTTTCAGGAACTTTGGTGAGTGCGTAGCATGGAGAGTTTCTCGTACAAAGGTTTCGGTGAGCACTATTTCTCTGAAGCAATATCATTCTAAGGTACCTTCCCAACTTCTCTAAACTTTTCTGTAGACTTCCCCTCCTATTCTTCATGATTCCACTCCTATTTTCATGATTCCACTCTCGTTGGTGCAGTCTATTCAATGAGAAATTATCTCACCAGAAAGCTGCATTTTTTTCAAATTCTATCTTTTTTATTTTTATCTATTACTAGTAAGAGTGATCAAGGCTTAATAGCTTTCTGTTTGATAATGGTAAAAATGACGGTGGCTTAATAGATTTTCATTTATAAGTCTATGTGCTAAGCAATAGCAAGGTATGGTTATACTATGTTTTAGAGTTTTTAATTGAGATTTGGTAAAACAATTTTTGTTGGATTATGTTATTTCAATGATCCATGCTGTTATATTATGTTTTGAAATTTTTAATTAGAATTTAGCAAAATCATTTTTATTAGATTATATATATATAATAGATTCAATGAAAACTCAAACTATGATTCTAACAAATTTCTGCGAAACAAATTTGATAGAAAATATCATAAAAACCTTGACAACATAGAATAGTTACACCAATGGTTCACAATCAATAGTTGTAAGTGTGAGATCGATTTCACTTGTATGGAATTGGAAAAACTAAAGTATTGAATTAAAAATTGTGCTAAATATTGATATAGTGAAGTTATAAAAGAAACTTTGATATGCACAAGAGAAGCAATCTATCATAAACATGTTACGAGCCAGAATGAAAGTTTGCCATACAACATTGTTGGAATTGGAGGTACTGTATTGAACAGTGTAGCACATACATATATATATGTGTGTGTGGAGTTACTGAATTGAACAATGTACCATATATATATATATATATATATATATATAAGGTATGCTCAGTGGAAAGATTCTAACATTAAGTAAAATTGTTAATCTCGCAAAGCCTCAAACAACAAATCCATAAACAATACACATTAACCTCACAAAGTCTCAAACAACATATAAGAAATGACATCCTAAGCATTGGAGAATTATTACATTCGAACTTGGAACAATTGTATAAAAGAAAAGTTTAATATATAAAAAATTGAAGCCTTTTAAACACTAGCAATTGAAGATTTATAGAAGATCAAAAAGCATGCCTTGAGTTTAGATTAATTACCATATGCAACAATTATATATTCTATTGTAAATGCAGATCAGTAGGTCTTCAAGCTATTCTTGTTGGAAGGGAAGTCTAATATGTTGTCTTCGAATTCACCACATTAGTTCCAAATTATTACCGATTTACCATGTGTTAAAAAAAAAGAAATTTGAATATAATTTACTGTTGTCAATTGAATTGCTTCTTTTTTTTATGCTTTTCATTATGGAAGGGCGACCTGAATGTGTGCCCTTCTAAATAAAATTAAGACCTACCCTTCAAATTTGATCACTGGTGCCGATTGACCACTACTCCAGGAGTCAGGAAAATCAACCTACAAACATAAATCGTTTCACGTGGTATGGAAAATAATTCCTCGGAAGTCGGAGAAATACACAATAAAATAAATCGTTTGGACCAGTACCATTTTAGAATACTTTTTTAATTGCACGTTATTGTTTTAAATATATTTTTCCGCTTTTGCAGTTCCCCCTTTGTTGTGTATTTTCTATGGTTGGTCGCCGTATTGACAGCCATTATTGAATTGGATGAGTATGCCGTAGGGCCGTACAATTTATTAGGCCATAGATATTGATATTTAATAATGCAGTAGTCTATAACGCGACTTTTTGAAAGCCT
The DNA here is from genome assembly GCA_000404065.3 of Pinus taeda. Lineage (NCBI taxonomy): Eukaryota > Viridiplantae > Streptophyta > Pinopsida > Pinales > Pinaceae > Pinus > Pinus taeda. The sequence continues at coordinate 13,862 of APFE030138076.1, forward strand.
TTTTGGCAGATTTTTCCAGTCAAAATCCGGCAGCAATTCATTGGAATCCCAAGTTTGATAGCTAGTTTCTCCACAATCAATGGCTCCCAGGGGTTTTTCAGGGCGCTGAATCCAAATATGCAGTTAAAAAACCATTTTAACTGCTAAAAATCAAGATTTAACCTCATTTCTTCCGCCGGATTCCGTCACCGGAATCTCCAAAAAGTGGCATTATAGACAACTCCATTTAAATGAGTAAGTATTATTTATAATTTAGAAGTATTATTATAATTTAGATTAGTCCTTTTAGAATAAGTTCTTAGAGTTTGGTTTAAGAATAAAAAACTTTAAAATATAAGTATATATATATATATAATATTATAATATATAGTATATATAATATATTTTTATTATTATTTTTTTTCTTCTGAAATAATTAAAGTAACATTTTAAATTAAAAGAAATTATATTATATATTAGTCACAATATTTATAATTTAAAATAAAAAAGGTAAATTTATACAATAATAACATGCAAGCAATAGATTTGTATTGTAAGACGTGCAAATTAGTATATGTGGGCAATAAATTTTTATTGGAAAATGGAGTTCCTCTTGGGCATAGACTATTGGAAAATCAGGAACAGGGAGGGAACTAGAAATGATGGGTCATAGGCTGATGAGAATTAAGCAATACCTTGGGATCCCTCTACAATTCCTAAACATCCCTCTACAATTCTTAGACCTTTGGTAGATCTAGCAACCTGAACTTTGGATCTCTCAGTTTTTGTAGGATTTCACGTCACTTCTATCACCAATTGAGCTACCCCTTTGACTTTTTTATGGATGAGATGTCTAATTTTTTCAAAATCAAGTTGAATGGTGACCTTTTAAAATAAAAAATAAAATATTCTCTGTATAAAAAACAATGTCTTTTATAAGAAAAAACAAATATGAATATATATGTTGGGTTGATTATAATTAAAATCATTATAAAAATTATATAATCCCACACTCATAGTGCTCTCTTAGTTTGTTGTTCACATTACAAGAAACTATGAATATGTCTTAAAAATATTTGAGGCTCACTCTCAACTATAAAGAAGTCACTCGTTTAAAACTTTGTGTGAAAATATTGAGTCATTTTAAGAGCTAATGGTGATGCCTAGACATTTTGATAGCTTAGTATGACTTAGAGATTCTATTGAAGCCATGTGTAAGGTCTGACAATCATCCGAGGACTCACAATAACCTAAGCAAACTACAAAAAATGGATAAATTAATAAAAATGTAAAACAACTCTTATTAGCATTCAACATGCAAATTTGTCATAAACCTTGCTTTCTTACATTATATTTCAATGTTATTTTTATATTATAATTAGAAACTTATAAAAGATAATTTTCTAGGAAGAAATGTTAGGCAAACTATTCAATATGTTAATATGTTACTGATATTTTCTATTTTCTATTTTCTCGCATTAACTCTTTTTTTCTCACAACAAATTATTCATGAATTGCAACATTACCTTAGAAAAGGACAATAACAATCATACATGCTAATTATGAATTAGAATTGGTATATAAGTTCAAACAATATCCTATATAAAGAAATAGGAAGGTATCATTACAACATGGTTCAAACTTTAAGTCTCCTTTATGTCCTTAAGGTAAGCATATGTATTTGGACATTTACTATATTGTATTGATCATTAGTATAGATTCATTTTAACCAACGATTTAGCAAAGACTTATAGGGATTAAATCTTTTGTGCAGACATATTTTTAGAGTGCAAAACTTGAAAAATAGATCACTTCAAGAGATTTTGTCTATCTCACCACTTCATATATTTGTGTTTAAGAATGATGTATGTTAATTACACACACACATTATTTATTGTAGTTTTTAATGCACAAATATATTGAATTCCTTGAAGATCCCCTTGGATTATGTAGAATACATATTCACACACATTGTTTAAATGTAGTTTTCAATATATACATAATTAACATTGAAATATTTTACTTTAGTAAGATATTTTTTTTACGAATCAATTTTTTAAGCTTTCAATTCCTTTAATATTTTCTAGATTTAATTTGTATTTGATGAACCTATGGTCTTAGAGCGGTGCATCAGATCCGAATATTCCAACCAGTTATGAAAGATTAGTCCATCTTAAAAATTGTGGAATAGATAAGCACTAAAGTCTCGAATGTTGGTTGTGATGATGAGGTGAATGAGTGTTTTTATAGGAAATGATAATTATAGAAAACAATAGAGTGCTTGTTGATATGCTTGCTGATAATTGGAGCTTATTCCCTTTTCCTAACACTTCTTGCAGGATAGACTATGGAGATTTGATTGAATATAGGAGAGGAACTTACAACAAATGGGATGGAGTTGCTCATTCCATAACACAAGAAGGGTCTTTTAAATATGGAAAAATAAATTGAAAATGACATTGCACTTTGAATGGGATCTCTTATCATCTCCTGCAACTCCACTCAAGCTGGATGATCATTTTAATCTAATTGGAGTCTTCAAACTTGATATACCATATAGACCAATGAACAAGACACCAAAGCTTGATACGTCAATAATTAATGACACCTATAGAGGATTCATGGAAATCATTCTACAAAATAATGATACAATTGTGCAAAGTTATCACTTGGATGACTATGCCTTTTTTGTTGTCCCGTATTTTCTTTTATAAATGTTCATCCACACATAATCACTAGAATGACATAGGAGGTTTCCTACCAATCTAACAATAAAAACTTCTTGTAGGATGGACTATGGAGATTGGACTGAAGACAACAGAGAAGGTAACAACAAATGGGATGGAGTTGCTTGTTGCACAACACAAGATTACTTGTGTGAAGATAGGTCAATGATATTAAAATTTAAGATATGTATCAAAGACTACTATGATTCATTTAAAGAGCAAAGACAAGGTGAATAAATTGCAGTTGAATCCATCTTGGGGCCTGTGAGAACTTGTTGATGTACCTTTTTTTGGCATGGTGAATAGGCCTAGGTTTGTTGTGACTTAAATTTATGCATTCATGTGTGATGCCATCTTTCTCGAGATACTAGGATTTAGATTGATTTGTATGCATAATTGTAGCTATATGGCCTACTAAAGACTTAGGCATTTGTTGTATTTATTCATGACTTTGTAAGGATTTCTTTTCTTCC
>APFE030138082.1:0-34737 GCA_000404065.3 Pinus taeda
TTTCGAGGTCTTAGGTCTAGGGTTGAGTCAATTTTTGTCTTGAGAGGTCATAAAGGACCAGCAGGCCAGAGGGATGTCCTTCATAAAGCATCATTTCAATAATTCTCATCATTGTACAATGAAATTTTCACCTTGTTTATAAAACTCTGTTTTTGAGAAACAAAGGTCATTATCTCATTTTTGTAAAACTTGTCGAAATTTCAAGTTCTTCAAATGTTGAAGTGCAGCCTTGGTCTCCTTTGCCAAAGCATATCAGAGCTATCCCTGCAAAAATTATCAGAAGAAATCACTATTTCAACCAATTTGTTTTAAAGGGAAACCAAAAAGTCAGAGCTTATTAATCTGAAAAAGTGTCAAAATCCAAACATTAGAAAGTGGGTTTTGGTCAAGTAAAAATCAAAAGGGCGTCTATATAAAGGCATCTCTCCTCATAACCAACCCATTTACATCTCAACTTTCAAGAGCAAAGTGCATCCATGCTAGGGCGATTTTATAAGTTATTGAGCAAATCGGGCTAGTTCCAGGGGCGCGCTACGCATCAGCTGAGGTGCGCTACGCACCCAGGGGGCGCTACGCATCAGCTGAGGCGCGCTACGCACCCAGGGGGCGCTACGCATCAACACAGTTTTCCCAGTGCAAAATTACTCATGCGCTACGCACCAGGGGCGCGCTACGCGTTGGGCAAGGCGCGCTACGCGTTGGGAATTCTGCCCAGAAATTCGCTAGCAAGTTTTCAAATCCTTTTCTAACTCAAGCAAACTACAGGTAGACTTCATGTCCATGCCTTGTACTCATTTTGGCAAGATGTATGTAAATAAATTATGCTAGCTATGCCATGAAACTAAATGTAAAAACCCTAAGTCGCTGTGTGGATTCAAAGACCTAGTTTGCTAGGGGTTTAAGATTATATGCTGCCAAGGTTGTCCCACGTTTGTGTTTCTTATTCCCCCCATATTCACCAACATTTCCCTTAAAAATTCCTCATAAAATTCTACACTATCTCTCTACAAAATCCCAAACCCTATTTCACCCCAAACTCTACTTCATCCCAAACCCTACAATATCATAACTTCTATGCCCTTTCCCTTCCCTAAATTCCTTATTTAATTCCTATTGCCCCTATTTCCCTAATGTTTCCCTTTTCCTAACAATTCCCTTGTATATGTCCCCTTGGTAACAACATTTTGAAAAAGGAAAAAGTCAAACAGCAAACAATTGTGTGCACAATTAGCATATATATTCCACCCATCTTGTCTTCAAACAATATGTCAGAAACCGAGTCAGCTTATGAGCAGGGTTATGACAGTGATTCTACACCGGAAATGGATGTGCCAAGGAGGTATCACAAAGGTGGGAAAGGTGGTCGGCATGTCAGGGAGGAGCCCACCTCTTTGGCTCATTTGCAAGCTTGTCCACTTGCAGTGACCTGTTTTCGGTACCTATCATGTTTTGAGTATTGTGAGAGGATCTCACAAATTCAACATCACAGAGAATTAGTCCGCTTGTTTGTCCTACATTTGCACAATGGTCATGTGAACCTTGCAGGAGTGAACTTCACACTATCACCCGAGGTTGTTGCTCAAGCCACCGGGATACCAAATGTTGGGGAGGAGTGGACCAAGCACAAGCCACTAGACAAATTTCATTATCAACCATACATCAAACCCAGATGCATGAGGCACCTTACTGCTATTTTTCCTTTCAGATTCCTAAGGGAGGAGTATGCACCCTTGATGAGGCTTATTATGCGCTATTTTACTTGTGAGGGAAGATTTTCACGTTTATATTCGTACCATATCCGTTTGTTGACGCATTTTACCCGGGTACGAATGATGAACATTCCATTTTTCATGTGCCGGAATATAGAAAAGATGGTGCCCGTAGTGCAAAGGAAGAACCCCGCACAACAACTCAAAAGTATATATCATTATGCACTGATCGAGATCATAGTGATGCATCAGTTGGCACAGCAAGGTATTCCATGGGAGAATTTCATTTCTCGTGACTTCTTCACGGTGCCACACCCACCTCCTGAGATTGTCCATGATGAGGGAGGGCCTTCACAGCAGTTTGACATTCATGAGGGGCCTTCACAACAGTTTGACATTCATGAGACCGAGCATGTTGATGCTCCAGCATATGTAACATATCAGAAAGGCCGCAGATCCTTATTTGCAGCTGCACGACGAGTACTATCTCCACCCGAGGTGGAAGGGGTCTCGTTGACTTCATCGGCACAGCGAGTATTATCTCCACATCATGTGGAAGGGGTCTCGCCATCTTCTTCAGCACAGGTACAGGTTCAGGACAGGGGCAAGAGGCCCATGATTGATGAGGGTCCTTCAAGAGGTCAGGACACAGATGTCATTGATATTGATGCTAGCTCTACTGCCTTAGAGCTCAAGGAGATCATCCGAGAGCAAAGGGCCGAGAATGAGTCGCTGCACAAGAAATTGCAGATGTCAAAATGGGTGATTAACTACTTAGAGCAGCGCAACAAACAGTTGGAAGATGAGCATGAGCTTTATGAGCAGCGGAAGATTTGTGAAGACTGGGAATTGGCCCGTAGGAGACCCGGTGATTTGACACCTATCGATCGGGAATCTATGCTCATTCGATTGAATACTCATTTAGAAAAGTTGATAGCCAAGGCAAACAGGGACAAAGATATGCTCTGCCACATGAAAAATCATTATTGGGCCCGCATGCATGTGTGCAATGCAAAAATGAAGGTACTCAAGAGACGATTGGCCAAGGCACTAAAACGAAGGAAAAGGCCCGATCCACTTCAGATTTTGGCTGAAGCCACCTTGAAGGAGCATGGCACTCAATGATACATCCTCAGCTCAAAATTCAGACAATTTGGAGCAATTTTGGTCATTTTTGAAATTTTTTGTCAAAAACAGGTTTTTGCCCTCAACGCGTAGCGCGCTGCACCCTACCCTTAAGTTGGGGAGGTCCATTTCAAGAAAGGTTTGCATTTTTGTATTTTTCATGACAGAATACACTTGCTCAGCCACTGCCAAGAAGTTTCATGGAGATTTGAGCCCCCAAAAGGTCAAAAAATGACCTTCTGCCACTTTTTGGACACACAGGAAGCAGTCTTGGGAGATTGCAATTTTGGAGGGGAAAATCGCCACCAAATTGGGAAATTCCACTTGGGCTAGAGAGTAGACATCCAGGAATTTCCAACAAGCCCACTTGTGCCTCATTTGGATGCCAGGAAGTGCCTCAAAAGTGGCCTGAAAGGCGCGCTACGCGTTGGGAAAATTTGCCAGTTTTGCACCTTCAGCCCAGGAAAATGCAGCATTTACTAGTTTTGACTTTTTGGTGGGATTTTTCATCCTCTTTGATGTAATTAATGTAATTTCATGTTGACATGACACTTTTTTACCTATTCTAGAAGATTCATTCATAAAATGGCAAAAAATTAATGAATGAATTGGTTTCCAAGCTTATAGAGGCAAGTTGTTTTGATTGCCTAGTTTGTAGTGCTCAGTTTAGAATTGGTTGAAACAGCTCCTAGAAGGAGGAGCTCGACCCCTAGAGGTTAGGGAATGGTTTGGATTGGTCTATATATGTAATTTTTCATTTAGTAGCAGGGGTTGGACTCTTGGGATAGTTTTGAGACTATATTGTACATATTTTACCAGCATTTTTGGCAAAGGAAAGACCAGGGTTTTGCAGCACTACTTGGGATCCATGTGTGGCTTTGTGTCTTGATGGTGTGTTTCTCTCAGTACTTGTAAGTTGTGTATGTGCATCATTATCTCTATTGAATCTTCTCTTATTAAGCAAATGAAGTGTTAAGGTAGAATCCATGAAATTGCTATGCTCTGCCTTTAAATTTGTTTAATATTCTATGTTTTCTTCATTTTAAGGAGAATACTTGAGACCTCTTGCTCTCCTTAGCCTCTCACTGCTCTGATCTATCCATCTCACTCACTTTAAGGCATCAAAATGATTTCTTATCTTGCCCCAAGTGGACCTCTGCAAAAATTGTGCCTCATCCCCGGACCCAAAATTGCCTTTCCCTTGATTTCAACAAAATCATAAAAAATCAATCCTAAACTCTTTGTACTTAATACCTAGCCTAAAATCAGACATCAATTCGGTCATCTCGAGCCTTCTTGATTACCTTTTGCCGAGTTTGACCTGGAGAGAGCCCTCTCCTGTCCTCGTAGGGCAAGCTACGAGGCTGAGCGTGGTTTGATGTGGCCTTGAGTCTTGCCTTAAATCAGCCTAAGGCAGATTTGAGCGCTGACATAGTGGCAACCATATTGGGGAAGAACTTGTTTTCTTGTTAGTTTTATTTGATTTATAGCTACAAACGGAGTTTGAAGTCACGCCAGGTAGCCTTCGAAATGCACATTTCTCTGCAAGTGCATAGTAGATAAACGCTGCTTCAGTCGATCTCCGGTGTAGCTTGTAATTGTAACACTTAACTTATAAATTCCCCCAGTACGTGTATCAAGTTCAGATCTGATGGTTGATGGTGAACAATGGTCAGACATCAGAAGGCTGAAAACATTCACCTGGTGACTCCATTCACTGAACAATCCAAAAATCAATGCTTCATGGTGACTTTACTGCAGGGAGATCAGTAGCTGTGAGATTTTCAAGATGGACCAAATCATGAGAAGATACGATCCCATGAGGTGAGATCATATTCCAGGTTTTCTGAATAAGATGCCCAAGGTAGATTGGTCAAGGAATCTTCCTACATTTAACAATGATGGTAAGAAAGATGCTGCTTTACATCTGGTTAGATTTCATATGCATATTCGCAAGTTGAAGGTGGATTTTCCTGAAGATTGCTTGATGAAGATGTTCCTGGACACACTGGAAGGTGAAGCCCAATCTTGGTATGAAATTTTTCCACCTGCTTGCATTTATTGTTTAAAAGATTTTCATGCCTTGTTCATTGAAAGATATCAAGTGTCTTATCCATCATTAAATTTAGTTCACGACTGTTGCAAACATGCTTCTAGTTTTATTGAAAGCCTTGAGAAATATTACGAACATGATAATTTCATGGATGATGAGATCACGGAGGCTCTGTATGAGACTCCATTTCAGCAACATGAAGAGAACCTAGAGGATACCTATCAAGATGATCAAGAAATTTTGCAGCAGAATCGAGATCAGCAGGTTGAAGATGGCCACATGGCTGAAAATGATGAAAGGGAGAATGTTTTTTCAGATTTGCCCATAGAAGAAGACAACATGCCGAGAACTCAAGTTTCAATTGCAGATTTTGATAATGACCAATCAGCTGTTTTAGATCTACATTTAGATTGTGATGACCAAGCATATCTTGTGTTGAAGCCGCTCAAAGAGAACTCTGCTGTTGAAATCATCTGGAATGCAGAAGATACAATAATGGATCCAAATGTTCTCAGTCATACTGTCAATCCATCATTAGAACACAACCTTTATGAAGAAGCAATCTAGTCAGTTCATGAAAAACAAGATGAGATCTTTGCTCAAGCAAGTGACAAAGTTTCTCTGAATGAATTTGTGGTAGACAACATAAATGATAATATTATGCTTCAAGGATCATCTGAAAACCTGGCCGTCATATCATATACAAATGACCTATAGCACATTCACACCACAAAAGATCAAAACATTCAGGATTTCCATTCAGATTCCTCTTCATATGTTTCATGTGCTGAAATGTTTTTCCAAGAAGAGATCTGCTCATCTATTTGTTCAGAGTTTTTTGAAGCCCATGAGCATACTTTTACCAAAGCACATGATGAAGGCAGATCAGAATTTGAAGCAAAGGACACCTTGTTCTTTCAGCAAGAGGCGGCAATGGCAAATCTTCATGTTTTTCAAGATACTCTAGCAAGTTTGTTGCAGCCAGCAGTGAAAGTGATTATTGCAGTCTTCAGTGATGAAGGAGATCATGGTCAGCTATGTTTTTGGATGCCCAGTTATCAGTTTGTATTGCTGACCAGAAGATCTAATAGGAAAAATTAGTCAAGAATCCATCTTCTTGATTGGTTGCATTGGCATTTTAATATAGTTTGAGGATATATTGTTTTGTAAGGAAACACAGGTAGCCAGGTGCTGCCACCAAGCTTTGAGTTTTAAGTTTCAGGTCTTAGTATTTGTTTTAGTACAGTTTGTCGAGTCAGTTTTTCCGTCATTCAAATTTACAATTAAGTCAGTTTGAGTCCATGTTTCAGTCAATAAATGAGTCGGAAGTCTTGTGTTGTCTGTTGAAATAATGACTCCATCACCCAATGAGTGAAGGCACTGTCTAGCTCTTACAGAGATCTGCGGTTCTTGGCATCTCCAAGGAGCTACCATCCCCATTGGAGCCAATGTTAGAGTCGGTCTAGTAGCCCTCCACCAGAGATCAAAACTCTTTGCATTTCATAATTAGGTGTCCCATCAGTGTGATCATGTTGCATTCCCTTAGGCATGCCATAACTCTGTTGGAGGAGTTTGTGTCTTTTATTCCCCTCCTGTTTGGCACTACTGGTTCAGGTTTGTTTGAGTGAATAAAATCTTCAAAGGGTCATTTATCTTGTTTTAAATTTCGAGGTCTTAGGTCTAGGGTTGAGTCAATTTTTGTCTTGAGAGGTCATAAAGGACCAATAGGCCAGAGGGATGTCCTTCATAAAGCATCATTTCAACAATTCTCACTATTGTACAGCTAAATTTTCACCTTGTTTTCAAAACTCTGTTTTTGAAAAACAAAGGTCATTATCTCATTTTTTGTAAAAATTCTCAAAATTTCAAACTCTCCAAGTGTCAAAGTGCAGCCTTGGTCTCCTTTGCCAAAGCACCTTAAAAGCTATCCCTGCAAAAATTTTCAGAAGAAATCATCATTTCAACCAATTTTTCAAAGAAAAGAAACCAAAAGTCAGAGCCAATTAATTCAAAAAGTGTCAACATTCAAAACATTATAAAGTGGGTTTTGGGCAAACAAAAATCTAAAGGAAGCCTATAAAAGCACATCATTCTTCATTAGCAACTCATTTGCCTCTCACAAGCTAAGTGAAACCTTGCAAAGGCGATTTTAGGAGTTTTCGAGCAAAGTGGGCAGTTTCAGAGGCACACTACGCATCAGGAAGGGTGCGCTACGCGCCAGGGAGATTTTCTCAGTGTTATTCTGCACATGCGCTACGCGTTAGAGGACCGCTACGCGTTGGGCAAGGCGTGCTACGCGTTGGGTTTTCTGCTCAACAAATTGCCAACAAGCCATCAAATTGATTTTTCTCTCAAGCACATTGCAACATTTGAAAAAGTCAAACAGCAGTTCATTGGGTGCAAAGTCAGCATTACATTTCAGTCATTTTGCCTCCAAAACCATGTCAGAAACCAAATCAGATTATGAACAGAGTGATGACCATGATTCAAAACTGGAGATAGAGGTGCCAAGGAGGCATCACAAGGGTGGTAACGGTGGTCGGCATGTCAAGGAGGAGCCCACCTCTTTGGCTCAATCGCAAGCCTGTCCTCTTGCAATGTCATGTTTTTAGTATCAATAATGCTTTGGAAATTGTGAGAGCATCTCACAAATTCAACACCATACAGAACTGGTCCGCTTGTTTGTCCTACATTTGCACAATGACTATGTGAACCTTGCAGGAGTGGACTTCACACTATCACCCGAGATTGTTTCTCAAGCAACCGGGATACCAAATGTTGGAGAGGAGTGGAACAAGCGCCAGAAGTTAGACATATTTCATTATGAGCGATATATCAAACCTGGATGTATGAGACACCTAACTGTTGTTTTCCCCTTCAGATTCCTAAGGGATGAGTATGCACCCTTGATGAGGCTCATTATTCGCTATTTCACTTGTGAGGGAAGATTTCCACGTCTATATTCGTACCATATCCGTTTGTTGATGCATTTCACACGGGTACGAATGATGAACATTCCATTTTTCATGTGCCAAAATATAGAGAGGATGGTGCCCTTGGTACAAAGGAAGAGCCCAGCACAGCAACGCAAGAGCATTTATCATTATGCACTGATCAAGATCATAATGATGCATCAGTTGGCACAGCAGGGTATTCCATGGGAGGATTTCATTTCTCGCGACTTCTTCACGGTGCCACACCCACCTCCTGAGATTGTCCATGATGAGGGAGGGCCTTCATAGAAATTTGACATTCATGAGACCGAGCATGTTGATGCTCCAGCATATGTGACATATCAGAAAGGCCCCAGAGCCTTATTTGCAGTTGCACGACGAGTACTATCTCCACCTGAGGTGGAAGGGGTCTCGTTGACTTCATCGGCACAACGAGTATTATCTCCACATCATGTGGAAGGGGTCTCGCTTCCATCTACAACACAGGTACAGAGTCAGGACAGGGGCAAGAGACTCATGGTTGACGAGGGTCCTTCAGGAGGTCAGGACACGGATATCATTGATATTGATGCTAGCTCTCCTACCTTAGAGCTCAAGGAGATCATCTGAGAGCAAAGGGCCGAGAATGAGTCGCTGCACAAGAAATTGTAGATGGAAAAATGGGTGATCAACTACTTAGAGCAGTGCAACAAACAGTTGGAAGATGAGCATGAACTTTATGAGCATCGGAAGATTCGTGAAGACCGGGAATTGGCCCATAGGAGACCCGGTGATTTGACACCTATCAATCGAGAATCAATGCTAATCTGGGTGAACACTCACTTGGAGAAAGCCAATAGAGACAAAGATTTTCTTTGACACATGAAAAATCATTATTGAGCCCGGATGCATGTGTGCAAAGCAAAAATGAAGATACTTAAAGGATGATTGGCCAAGGCACTAAAACGGAGGAAAAGACCCGATCCATTCCAAATTTTGGCTGAAGCCACCTTGAAGGAGCATGGCACTCAATGATACAATCTTAGCTCAAAATTCAGAGAATTTGGAGCAATTTTGGTCAATTTTGAAATTTTTTGTCAAAAACAGGTTTTTTCCCTCAACGCGTAGCGCGCTACTCTGAAGATAGGGAGGTCCATTTTACAAAAGGTCAGAATTTTTGGATTTTCCATGACAACATACACCTGCTTAGCCACTGCCAAGACATTTCATCAGGTTTTGAGCCCCCAAAAGGTCAAGAAACATGCAAAAAATGACCTTCTGCCACTTTTTGGACACACAGGAAGCAGTCTTCGGAGATTGTATTTTTGGAGGGGCAAATGAGCACCAAATTGAGAAATTCCACTTGGGATGGACATTAGACATCCAGCCCTTTCCAACAATCCCACTTGTGCCTCATTTGGATGCTGAGACGTGCCCCAAAATTGGGCCGAAAGACGCACTATGCGTAGAGAAATGGCGCGCTACGCATCAGGGAAAATTGCCAGTTTTTCACTTTCAGCTCAGGAAAACGCAGCATTGACTAGTTTTGACTTTTTGGTGGGATTTTTGATCATATTTGATGTAATTGATGTAATTTCATGTTGAAATGACACTTTTTTACCTATTCTAGAAGATTCATTCATAAAATGGCAAAAAATTAATGAATGAATTGGTTTCCTAGCTTATAGAGGCAAGTTGTATTGATTGCCTAGATTGTAGTGCTCAGTTTAGAATTGGTTGAAACATCTCCTATGATGATGAGCTCGACTCCTAGAGGCAAGGAAATGTGTTAGGTTTCCTATATTATGTACTTTCTTAGTCATTTTCATGGTTGGACTCTTGGGATAGTTTTGAGACTATGTTGTACATATTTTACCAGCATTTTTGGCAAAGAAAAGACCAGGGTTTTGCAGCACTACTTGGGATCCATGTGGATTTATGTCTTGATGGTGTTTTTCTCTCAGTATTTGTAAGTTGTGTATGTGAATCATTATCTCTATTGAATATTCTCTTATTAAGCAAATTAAGTGTTAAGGTAGAATACATGAAATTGCTATGCTCTGCCTTTAAATTTGTTTAATATTCTATGTTTTCTTCAATTTAAGGAGAATCCTTGAGACCTCTTGCTCTCCTTAGCCTCTCACCAGTATGATATATCCATCTCACTCACTTTAAGGCATCAAAACGATTGCCTATCTTGCCCCAAGTGGACCTCTGCAAAAACTGTGCCTCATCCCCGCACCCAAAATTGCCTTTCCCTTGATTTCAACAAAATCATAAAAAATCAATCCTAAACTCTTTGCACTTAATACCTAGCCTAAAATCAGTCATCAATTCGGTCATCTCAAGCCTTCTTGATTACCTTTTGCCGAGTTTGACCTGGAGAGAGCCCTCTCCTGTCCTCGTAGGGCTAGCTACGAGGCTGAGCGTGGTTTGATGTGGCCTTGAGTCTTGCCTTAAATCAGCCTAAGGCAGATTTGAGCGCTAACGGGGACATTGCAATATCCAAATCCTTAAGCCCAAACCCCGTTCGACACCACCGATTAAGATTGTGATATGATCCATGTCATCTGTGATGTCATACTCCACATCATCTACCATGTCACATCATCTACCATGTCACATCATCATGCCATCATGACATCATTCGTGACAACACTTCCACATCACCCCGAGACTTCACAATCACAAGTTTTAAAGGGACACAGTTTATAACAATCCTTCACCTTAGCCAATTTGCGAATGTGATTTGAATTGCGATATAAGGATTGGACCCAACACATAACTTAAAATTTATTAATGACATTTCACTTCGGGGTCCTTCACAACTTTCATAAATATGAAAAGCCTGAATTGTCTTGTAAAAATGAATGGCTTAGATCTAATTTGTGCAGATCAATGACAAAGAATATTTCGGACACCCCTGTGCTCAATTTTAAATTTCTCAAAGGGGGGTCTGAAAAATGGTTTTTCCATCTAGCCCTATATCTATGTGTCACTCCTTTGTTCTTTCGAACTCCCCTCTTCACAAACTTCTTACCACTTCGAACCGCCTCCCAAAAAACCGTTAAGCCTCCCTTTTTCATTGTCTATTTTTTGATCTGCGATAAGACCATAAAGTCTACCTCTCTTATCACATACCTCACTCTGCATTCTTCTCTATGATGTCTGTGTTCAAGATTTATTACACTCTACATTTTTATCCTGATTTCCTGCAAAACATGGTTTTTTTCAAATGACACTCGCTTATGAGTCTCATTTATTTTTAGCTTATTGATTCATGTTTTCCGTGTTCAGGTCCATGACAGAAGAGGACGATTGTGCTGATAAGTGGCAGTTCTGTTCAAACAGATAGATAAACATCCAGATAATTTGATGGAACAAACAAAGTCAACGAAGACAACAAATCACATCCAGAAATTCCTACCAAAAACTTGTTTTCCTTTAAGATTTATTGAAGGGATCTCTTTAAATGCCCTCAACGCTCTATACAATACATTTAGCTATTTTTCTACAATTTAAGATTGCTTTTTGTATGAAATTAAGGTCCTGAATTTTATGAAGATAGGTTTATGAAAGCTCGCACGATTGTACTTTCATAATTTTCTCAATAGAATGACTGGAACATTATTTTAGGAATTTTCATAAAGAATTTTGAGAAGTTGCATTTTTGTAATCCTGAATCATCTTGGTGAGAAGGACTAAACTATTGTTATTTCTTTTATGAGATGAGCCAACATGCATCTAGTATTTCTATCTTTGTACCTATGTTTTTTCCATAAATAAAGAGTGAATTTATCTTTTCGGATTTTTTATTACATGGTATTTAAAGAACAATGTTACATGTATTCATTTCTGATCATGTTGCCATTGATATTTTTAAATACATGTTAAGGAATTTGCTTTGATATTCTAAATGAGATATGAGTTATACACATTATTTTGATTAAATATTTAATCAAAATAATCATCTTGAAATATTTTCATTTACATTGGTGTTTGAGCAATCTATATCTTCATTTACTAAGGAGAATCATTATAGATCACATCTAGATAAATGTTAAACAATGTCGAGTTATAGAGTAGATTAATGCATATATTTTCCATTTGATTCATTGCTGCAAATTCATATATTTCACTCCACTATAAGCATTAAAAATTCATTCAATCACATTTCATTGGGAAACTGGTCCCATTATATCCATTCAGAGCCACTACCTAAATGGAAAAGGAGTTGTCTTAAGGTCCGGACTGGGTGGGTTTCCCCCATGTTGATGTAGTGATTTTCAAGGCCTTGACAAAACCTCGGGATGTAATCTATAAAGGAAACAATCACAATCCTTGAGGATACTGCAGGTACATTCCTGAACTCGAATGACATACCATGATGTGAATATGATCCCCATTTCATGGTAAATGTAGTTTTCTTCTTGTACTCCTCTGCAATCCTGACTTGGTGATAACCAAATAATCAATCTGTAAAAGAATAGGCTTCATTCCCTACTGCATTATCTAAAAATTCATCACTGAATGGAGTAGGAAAAGGATCATGAACATAAGCATTGTTCAGACTATGGTAGTCCACGCAGATCCTTATCTCTGTAGCATATTTCTTATTTTGTATCACAACTGAACATACCGAATATACCTCGTCCACCAAGAATATAAACCCCGCTGCTAGGAACTTATCTATCTCTTTTTACACTTTCTCCTTAACCCTTGGGTTCGGTTTGTATCGTCGATGTTTCATTGGCTTTACGTATGGTTTCAACATGATTTTCATCTCCCCTAGTTATCCCTTAATCCTATTTAGTTCTACAACAGATGAGGGGAACCAACCTTCATATTCTCTCAAGAGGTCAAAAATCTCCTTTGTAGTCTACTCATCCCAATAATCTCCAGTTGAGGCTAACTTTGGTTTTTCATCGGTATGGATGTTGTGTTTCTGTAATTTCAATTGGAGTAAGTGTGGAGCATCAATCATAGGTCCATCCTTGATGTCCCTTTCCCCTTTAGTTTCATGGAATGAAAAATGTCGTAATTCCTCCAGATCATCCTCGTCTGGTTCTATATCCACCTTCCCACAGGCGACAACTTCATGAGATCCAGACTCACAGATACGCTCTAGAGTCTTTTGATCTATGTACCACTCCAATAGCTGACCCGTTGTAATAAGAATCTTCTTGAAATTCTGCAATGCCTCAATCAACCTTTTGTCACTATCTAAGATAGAAAAGCTGCTAACAAACTGATCAACCAAACTATCATGATCTCTAGTCTATCTCCTTATTTTTCTTATACGTACCGAGCTTTTGGAAAGGTTCTTAGGATGTGTATAAAACCATGCACCCACAACTCCTTTGGAACTCCATCATGGTTCCATCTATCCTTACAATTTTTCAAATGTTGTTGAGGGTCAAAGTACCCCATGTACTTGACGAAATATTGAGGGTACTCCCTTGCTTGTGTAAATCTTACTTCCATGGCTATTTTGATCTTCTCCCATGCTCGGGGATAGTTATGGTGAACTACCCACCACCTTGCTGGTGTCGTTTGTAATGTGACATTTAGTAGAGGTACTTTGTGCTGTTCAAGAACATTTGCATCAATCCTACTAATAAATTAATTGATTGAATCTATACCATTAAAAATAGGGAAGTCTCATAACCGATTGCCAATCCAATTGATCTAACAAATTGTGGCACAACGTCTAGTATTTTTTTCGTATCCACCTTACTTCCAATCATTCAGAGTGACTTCTGAGCCAAGCTATGAACTCTGAATTCTCCACCAGCTGGTAGACCCTTCAGCTATTGGGTTGATGTAGTACTTCCCTCTTCCTACTGTTAGTTTATATAGTTGATCCAACAATCCTGGCTCTTCCCTGTTATCTGTTGGTTCTGTGAATCTTTGTCCCTGATAAGGCTTTAAATGTTGAACCACCCTAACCCATTTTACCTCAAAATTCATTATTTCCTTCTTCAAATAAATTATGACGTAGTTCTAAAAGGCCCAGTCTATCTTGAGCAACGCCGGGTAGGGGTCTATGTCCCCCATGATGTCTATCACTTCAAAATATGCATGGGTCCTCCCCCCCTTACACCCACTTGCATGTCTTCTAGTCGCCCAATTGAGAGGATACACGCTGGTTAGGGGTCCTTGTCCCCCATGATGTCTATCACTTCAAAGTATGCATGGGTCTTTCCCCCCTTTATACCCACTTCCACGTCTTTCGGTCACCCAATCGAGAGGATACAATATTGATTCACCATACGCAACTGGATTGGTGAAAATTTCAACTGAGGTTTTCCCAAGATTTCCCATGTTTCTCTTGGAAAAATGTTGACATCTAAGCCTAGATCCAACATAGTTTCCTTAATCTAAAACCCCACAATCTGAGCGTCAATCCAAAACTCTCTTCCCGTTCTCTTCTTGTTCCTTTTTACCCTCCTAGAGTGTCTTTCATGTAGGTTGGTGGATATGAGTCCTCCCTCAACCGCCCCGTCTGGGATGGTCGTTTTCAAACATTTCCACAACTTCCCCAACATCTAATCATTGTTCATGATTTTTAGAAATAATATGAAGCATTCTTCGATGGTTTGGACATTAGACTATGGCAGGCCCGGGCTCTTAGCTTTAAGGAATCCTGGCTGCTCTTTCCTTGACCCTTCACGTCTTGTCAAATTATTGAAAACTTATTTGGATTCCTTGCAATACCGCTTCTGCTGCTCAGGGTCATATGAGCACTTTGGGGAGGCCAGTCTTATAATCCTGGGCTAATCCATTGCTCCCAGGTCAGTTCCAGTATTTTTTACTCCATGTGTAACTATATTGATATTCGAGAGGGGGGCCGTCTCCTGAAACCTTGGCTCTGGATTAATTAAAATTTCTCTCCTCTAGTGTTTCCTCTCTTCCCATCTTATAATCAGTTCTGGACAGTGCTCTGTTGCATGCATGTTGACTCTGCACCAAGATCACCATGGTATTCTTGGTAGTGGGAAATCCCCCAAAACATTCCCTTCTTGATCATAGTTGTAAGAGTGAATTGGGCCTCTTCCTCTTGTCATTCCTCCCCTTCTTCCTCCTCCTCCTCACCCTCGAGGAGTCTCATTGACTCAGAAGGTTGATCAGCCTAACGGATCAGCTAGAGCATCCAATGCCCTACAATGATCATTATGGTGAGTTGTTGAAGCACAAAATTCATAGTAATTGTTATTTGTAACATTCGAGTAATTTTGCAGTATCAGGCATAGACGAGGGGGGTGCCCATATTCCCTATATACCTCACATTACTTCGGTTGATTTCACCCAGTGTATAAACCTTGTGATCCTATTTACATAACTCCTATTGTAGGTGTAGACTTGGGTAGTCCTACTGGTGTAGACCCAAGTGGTACAAAATCCATTTTGTCGCGTCGGGTGGGTTGGTTGCAGATCCTTCAACTTCTCTGCCAAATTCACAATTTGATGTTGTAGACCTAAAATGGATGGATCACAAGGTTTCGTTCCCCCCTAATACTCATGTGGGTATCCTGCCATAAATTCAATCTGAGTTTCTTTCTCGAGAGCATCTTGTAGTGTATCAATTTTCTATTGCATTAATAATGTATGGGTGAGAGGTAATAATGCTTTGATAAACCAGTCCCTTTGATAATTTGGATCTATCGAGTAGCTTAGTTTACCAATTATGTCCTTAAATCTCTACATCATCTCCCACGTGGTCTCTCCTTCCCATTGTTTTATTTCCCATAGTTCTGACAACCCTTTGCTAATTGGTTTGTGGAAGTTTAAATTCTTCTACAAATTCTCTTTTAACATCATCCATAGTTGGATTCTGGTATAACTCTGACCACTTTATGAACCATCTCAAGGCCTCTTTCATGAGAGTGGTCTAGAATTCAATTAAATTCACATCATTTGGTGCTTTGTGGGCCCTCTAGATGGCCTCACACATATACCAATGTTGTTCTACGTTGTTGTTCCCTTTACCATAGATATTGGGATACCTAGTGAATGATCCTGACATTTTTTACTGAGCCTGTGCTAGGAGTACAAATCTCGGCAACTGAGGTTGTAATGATCCTTCTAAAATCGTATCACTACTAGTACTTCCACTACTACTATAACTAGCTTTGTAATTGGCATGCACACTGTTAACTCTTATAGTTTGATTAAATTAGATAAGAATTTTTCAGGATTATGATAGAGTACCAGGAGAAGGTTTGGGGAGACACTAATCGAGATTTTGGAAAGCAGATCATTGATCCCTTTGGACACATCATCTTCATAAAATAGTCTCTTGATAGCAAAGTGCATGTCATCATCTAGGCTTCCCTTCGAGATTAAATTGCCCATTGCATCCAACATTTCCATTTCTACTTGTGGGGGTGGGTCCCTCTCACCTTCTAGACCCATGGTTGTTGTGACCATCTTTACCCTTCCCACTGGAACTTATTTCATACTTTCTTCCTCTTCCAAATATCTTAACAACACTCCTACTTTGTGTAAACCCCTATGTTGCCTTTTAATCTCCTACATAGCCCTTTATCGCCATTTATCTATTATCTGTGCTCTCCTTTGTGCTCTTAAATACCTGGCCTTGCAGAAGGAATCTACATCCATTCTCATGACATTGTCATAGTTCTCCACTTGGTAGCATCCATCCCTTTAGGTCCTTTGCCTAGTACTAAGTGTTTATGCTACCATGCTTGGGTTTTAAAACACCAACAATCCCTCTTCCACCATTAAAATATTAATCCATAGGGTAAGCTCCTTCAGTAGCTTCCCTCGTAACCTTGATAGGAACATGACTTCAAATTTTTAAAAAGACTGATGAGTTTCTGTTGCAAACTAAATAATGTATCACTCCAACGTGTTATGTACCTTGAAATATGTCGCGCTTGTCACATCTGTATCAAGGTGATGTAGCTTAGTAAGGTCCTTGACTCTAGGCACAACGAGATGGATCTTATCCACTAGACTTTCCTTTCACTTACAATATCTACAACCAGTTGTAAATTTCTTTTCGGAAATTGCACCATAAGATCTTGTATTGATCACTAGCGAGCTCTGAGTATAGGATTTCTTCCTTCAACTTCCTGATACTTCATTGGCGGATTTGAGTTTGCTGAGAAAAAAACTGGTCCACTTGCCCATTTCACCAGTTTTTTAGTTCTTTCTTAAAGATACTTGATAACATTTCCGAACCCCCTTTTGAAATTTTAGGGTCCTAACAATGGAACCAGTTGTTGGCACAAAAATAACAATAGGGTCGAGACCCCAAGTTCGGGCACATGGGCCAACAAGTCTTCGATGTAGTCTAGCACAACGTCAACATTTTCACCTTACCAAGAATGGGTAAGGAGTCTCACTCGAGGCATGTCGCGACCTTAGTTAGATGGGGGTTGGAACCTTGTATCGAGAAGAATCATATAATAAAATAAAGAATTAAAGAACATTGAATCATTCTATAAGGAAGTCTAATCACAATAGGCCATACATATTGTAAAAGTGATATTACTTAAATATAAGTAGACATAAAAATTTTAAAGAACTAGATTAACATGAAACTAACACACGATGGTCCCAATATTAGTTTTCATCATTAATTTGAGTAGAAAATGCATTAATTTCATCTCAAATCCTTTTTATAACATACAGAAACTCTAGAAAGAACAATACATAAGCATATAAAACAACACATACACTTGAGGCTCTCTTATCTCCGCAACAATGACCATTCTGTGTTCTCCTTTCTACCTTTTGACTTGGTCTTCCTTCTCTCTATGCACCAACCTGGAATTCTAGTTCCTTCTCAGGTTATTCACCTCTCCCTTTCTCTTCTATTTCCATTCCTCAGTTGTCCTTGCTCTTTTCCCACTTCGTTTTATCTGCTCATTCCCGTTGTCCCTTTGCAACTGCCAGTCTTTCATAGCTTCCTTCCTTTTTCCTGGTTATTACTCTTGTGGCCGTCCAATGGCCATTTCCTCCACTTGTTGCTAGCCTTTTGACTCCTCGCCAAAACTTCTTAATTCGTCCAAAAACGAAGGCCTCAACAATTTTTCCACCAGTCAAGGAGAGAGAGTTAAAATCATAAAGAGAGGGTCACTACCTTAAGAAGAATCATAAAGGAATGGTCATGGACTGCCAGATCAGGCCATCGAAGTGGTCTTCCATCACTCACTATGTAACCCTATGCAAAGATAACTTTTTTGCATATAATCCTAGTGATTATGGTAGAGTGCATTTAGGGAACAATAATTTTTGCAGTATTTTTGGAGTGGGAGATGTCCAGATCAAGATGAAGGATGGAAAAGATATGTTATTAAAACATGTCATGCATGTACCAGAAATGCACATGAACTTTATCTCTGTGGGATGATTGTATGATGAAGGCTATTTCACAAGCTTTGGAAAGGGAGGATGGAAAATTAGCAAAGGAGCATTGGTCATGGCCAGAGGACCTTGACAGGAACATTATAAACATTGAAGGCAATGATAGGAAAATCAAATTTGACTTCTATCAAAAAAGAAGGAAATTCAATAGATTTGTGGCATAAGCGCTTACATCACATGAGAGAGAAGTTCTTAAAAATCCTCATTGGTAAAAAAATATTGCTAGGTTTGAAATCCTACAAATCTTGATCTTTGTGAGCATTGTAAATATGGTAGACAAAGAAGGGTTTCATTCCTTAGACGTGGCCATGGCAAAGATAAAAAAAAAAAGAGTTAGAATTGATACACTGATATGTGTTTGATCATGTTAGCATTAATTAATTAGGAGGATCATCATATTTTGTAACATTTATAGATGATGCATCGAGGAAGGTTTGGGCCTACCCTGTGAACACTAAAATTGAAGTGTTTGAAATGTTGATTGAAAGAGAAACTAACAAATTGCTCAAGTGCTTGAGAGCAGATAACAATGGAGAACATTTCTCAAATACATATAACGAATGTTGTAATAGGCTTGGAATAAAGCACGAGAAGATTATGCCTTGTACTCCAAAACAAAATGGTGTTGCAGAAAGGATGAACCACACTATTATGGAGAAAGTGGGGAGTATGTTGTCAAATTTTGGTTTGTAGAAGCATTTTTCTGGTAGAAGTAGTAAGTAAAACTTGTTATCTTATAAATCAATCTCCTACTACAACCTTGGATGGTGGTATTCCTAAAGAGGTTTGGACCGATAAGAATTTGAATTATTCTCATTTAAAAATATTTGGATGTGAAGCATTTGTACATATTCCCAAAGAAAATAGAACTAAGCTAGATGATAAATATATGAAATGTATTTTTATGGGATATGTAGATGGATAATTTGGTTATCATCTATGTGATCTAATCAAACATAAAGCTATTAGAAGCAAGGTTATTATATTTAATGAGTCAGAGATGTTTAAGAGGTCTATATGTGACTAGGAGGTCAAGAAATTTATTGACATGTTTGAAGAACAACTATAAAACATCCCACCAATGCAAGAAAATGGGCAACAAATTCAAAAGCAGGAAGGACAACAAGAGGAAAATGATGAACATCAAGAAGAAGGAATCTTGCAGGAGACTTTACAAGAGATTCAACCTAATAACACACCACCAAAGTGGTGCATAGATCTATCAAGCCTCATAAGACTTCACAAAGGTATCCTTTTTCAAACTATATTTTATTAACTAATGAAGGTGAACTTGATTCTTTTCAAGAGGCTTGTAAAGTTGAGCACAATAAATAATCAAAGAAAGAAAGGGAGGAAGGAATGAACTCTTTGCTGGAAAATATAACTTACGAATTGGTAAATCTCCAAAAAGGTAGAAATGCCTTGAAAGACAAGTGGGTATACATGATTAATCATGAAGGTGATAGAAAGAAGGAAAGGTATAAAGCAAGATTGGCAATGAAAGGATTTTCCAGAAAGAAGGTATTCACTTCACCGAAATTTTTCACTTGTTGTCAAAATGTCATCCATCAAAGTAATTATTGGTCTTGTTGCTGCTTTAGACTTAGAATGTGAACATTTAGATGTAAATACTGCTTTCCTTCATGGTGAATTAGGAAATGGGCTAAAATGGGCACCTTGGAAATGGTATAAAAAATTGATTCATTCATATTGGAACATGGTTTTGATAGTTTGGAGGTTGACTATTGTGTTTATATCAAAAGGTATGATCAAGGAAAGTAGATCATATTACTATTATATGTGGATGGCAAGCTAGTTAGTACACCCCTTGCATCCCACTTCAAGATGAGTACAAAGTTATGTCCTAGTGATGACAAGGAAAGGGAATAAATGAGCAAGCTTCATTACGATTCAATAGTTGGAAGCTTGTGTTGGAAATAATACTGAGAGGGGGCGGGGGTGAATCAGTATTATCAAATCAATAAAAACTTTTCATTTCCATACTTAGATACATATACGCTACTTCAATTAAGGGAACCTGCGTGTATACACAACTGTGTCTAATGCAACTAGCGCATATCCAGAATACTTATGATTCATTAAATGTTGATCTTTAGTTAGTGCA
Organism: Pinus taeda; assembly: GCA_000404065.3. Classification (NCBI taxonomy): domain Eukaryota; kingdom Viridiplantae; phylum Streptophyta; class Pinopsida; order Pinales; family Pinaceae; genus Pinus; species Pinus taeda. The sequence goes on from APFE030138082.1 coordinate 20,341, forward strand.
TCAAAACTTCATTAACCATATGAACAGTAAGCAGGTGCAATAAAATAGAACAGATCATCACACACAAGAAGCACACATGAACACCATGATATAAGGTGGAAACCCAATGTGGGTGAAAACCACCTGCTGCAAGTCATCTCAATTTTCTGTCAATAAGAAACTTCTTTTACAATAGTTTTGTACTGGTGCAGTCTTATACCAGTATGCAGGCTTCTACCTGCAGAAGGCTACAACCTTCTCTCGTTCTTCAAACTCTCCTGGAAGGGAGCTACCACCCCCTTAGCTCTTGTACTAGCTGATGTACTAGTACGTAGGCGTCCGCCTACAATCTCCTTTCATCCTCCAGGGACCACATTTCATACATTTTCAGACCGGATACTCCTTAAAAACAACTCCACAATATGAAAGGCCACGTTTCATCCAATTTTCATACTGGACCCATTAATATCATTGAAGCACACAATCAATCAACACTAGCATCATCAATCTCTGAATCACTGAAGCCTTGTCAACAAAATGCAGTCACCAGAGCACAGAGAAGAACACTGAACTCTGCACCAATATTTAGAACCAACTGTATCATCAAAAATCATGCATCAGAGTGCATATGCTATTTGGAAGTTCCCAACTAGCATGTATACGCAACTTCAACAAAGTGAACTAGCATATATGTCATTAATTACTTATTCATAACTTCGTTGCACTTCCTGACTTCAGACATACCCAGATCATTACATATACAAAGATAATGCATAAGTTAGCAACCAGATCTAGCCCATCAAATCCCATAAAGCTAAGACATTATGATCCTGATCCATTATAGATCTCATCCATCAACACTGAAGCTAAACACAATCAATCAAACTGAATATGTAGAATACTGACACTAGTAAACAACCATCAGAACTCATCAACAACCAGAACAACCAGTAACTTCAAACATCATAGCTCATATGGTATATGCTACTTGGATGTATCCAACCTGCGTATGTACGCGCTTTCATTACCGTCAACTAGCGTATATGTCTGTAAATATTCATTCAGGATTTTCAGCTATTCCAAACTTGAGTTACACCCAGATCATAATATTTATAGAACATTAAATGTGTCAGTATATAAATCTAGACTAAACAAGATCAAACCGTATAGAGATGATTCATTCCAAGCCATTAGATCCCGATGTATACTTAGATCTTGTTCTCTATCCAACATTGAGATTCCTCCTTAGATCAAGCAAAGCATCATGAACCCATAACCTGTATACTGGATCTCATACATCATCAGATATTCAAGACTTTCTCCATACCTTTTCCTAATGATCTTCTTCTCCTTTTATAGTCTTAGGCCTTTCACAATACCACGGTCCAAAACCATAACAAATCAATACCATGGACCCAATACTTGGGATCAACACTTCTGACGAGATACCATGGTCCAAAACCATAGGTTCAAATACCAAGGGCTAAATACCACGGACCAAAAGTAAGATCTCCCACATGCACGTTCTTTACCCTGCATGAAAGTGCGTGAACTTTTCTCTGCATGAAAGTGCGTGAACTTTTCTCTACATGAAAGGAACGTTTCTCTGCATGAAAGTGCGTGAACGTTTCTCTGCATGAAAGTGCATGAACGTTTCTCTACATGAAAGGAACTTTTCTTTGCATGAAAGTGCATGAAATTTTCTCTGCATGAAAGTGTGTGAACTTTTCTCTGCATGAAAGGAACTTTTCTTTGCATGAAAGTGCGTGAACTTTTCTCTTCATGAAAGTGCTTGAACTTTTGGTTCGCACCTTTTGAGCGGAAGACCTGCAAACATATCCGCACCTTTTCAACGGTCCTCCTGCGCAACCTGCCGATGACCACATATTTTGATCTGAGCACCTGCGAAACTAGAAATAACTTTGCTGCACTATAATTTATTATATGAGATGAGTGGGTTGCCATCAAGTACAACATATGTATCATAATGAAAGCAATCTCCCCCTTTGGACTTGATGGCAACAACAACCAATCACTCTCCCCCTTTGACATCAAGGGCAAAGGGTGGACCAAGATATTCTCTTTCCTTGATCAACATTCTGTTTTCCATACTCCCCCTGAGTACCTGCTGAAATCTCTGAATGAGCTCCCCCATTGTATATGTCAAGGTGTACCAATCTGTCCATGCTCCCTCTGAGTACATGTTGAAATCTCTACTCTACTGAAGTGTGTTGTTCATGCTCCCCCTAAGTGTAAGCAAGTTCTAGAAAAAGATGTTCTACAAGAAAGAACATGACTCTATACATCATAGTGACTTTCCTATCACCACAGACTCATAAATACATCCATCTCCCATCAAAATGGAGATATACCAAACTTGACTCATCCATCCAACCAAGTGGGGATACATCAAGGTTTACACATGATAATACAAGAGTATAACATCCTCCATCCCAGGCATAGTGGGGAAACCAACATAGGCCGTTACATGAGTCATGACCTTGATAAAAGAAATACATGACTGAAATATTTCATCATCCTTCCTATGCATAGTGGGGGTAAAAATTACATCATATGACCAGAAGAGATTTTATCAAATGACTGCAATAGATAGAGACACATTATTACATCATGGGTCTTGATATGACCTTTACATGAGACCAAACATCTAAATAAGACCATGATAGTCATCAGCAACTATTGTACACAATGTATGATCTGCTCCATAAGAATCTGTCAACAAAATCTAGACCAGCAACCATGTTCTCCCTCTGTACCTATTCCATCTATGCCAGATGGTCTCTGTCAGGCCCATATCAGACGCTTCTCATCCTGAGTTTGGCCCACTGATTTCCTTCAAATCAACATATATGTGACTGTATCCACAGAAACATGCGTATATACGCGGATCCTCCTTAAGAAACTTGCGTACAACCACTTTCAGATCAGTAACCTGTAAATGTCATATAACAAGGCATGATATCAACTCATCCTTTTGAATATCATCATAAAATCATTCACATTATATCATATGTGTAAAACACCATAGTCATCTCATCAACATTCAGATCTACATGATCCAAGTAGCATCACTTTGGGAATATCTGCATTAATCAACATATGTAAGTATCAACCTATCATCATATAGGTAAGAACTCATCATCATCATGTCTCCAACAATGCAACTTTGAGTAATCATCCATATATCCAACGCTATGTATCAAGACAACATCAATCCATGTGAGCGCCTGCATCATAACTGTATTATATGATCTTTGTGCATATGACGACAGTAGCATATGAGTGACTCATCATCAAGTAAAGAAGACGTGCATTCAAGCTTTGTAATTCTCCTTATCCTTATGAAGATCATCATGTAAGCACCATATATGCATTATCAGAGAATCAATCAGAAATCTGATCTGAACATCAACTATGCAACCCCAAGAAACATATGACATTTCTTCATGGACAACTCATAACCATAGCAAGATATATCACTTAGCCATATAAGCATCATCACCAAGGACTACTAACCATAGTGCCAACAATGCATCTTTAAAAGCATATGCTCCCCCTAAACCTGTTCCATCTTGTTTATTGTCATATCTGATCATGCATATATCAGCAAGAAGTATTAAGGCATCAACATCATTAATTTAGGATCAAAAACACTTTTACACATCAAGACATTTCCACACATCATCAGCAGATCATTATCAAACCGAGAAAATAATGGATTGAATCATATCAGACACTTTTTCTGAGCCTGTCCCTACTGCTTTTCCTCAGACTGACATATACGCGACTATGCAGTGTCTAACTCGTGTATATACGCAACTTTCCTTTATGAAACTTGTATATGAGATTCAGGACACTAAATTTTTATACTTTCAGCTCCCCCCCTGAGTCTGTTATATTTGTGTTGTGATGTGTTTGAGTGTGTTGTGATGTGCCACATCTTTCTGTCTGAACGTCCTTCTTCTTCCATATCTTTAAGCGTGATGATGTTTTCTCCTTTTTGTATGGTGCTCGTTCTTTGTTCCTGCATTCCTTTGCTCTATGTCCAAGCTTGTTACATGCATAGCATCTTACATGTTTCATATTCCTTCTATAGCAATCAATAGTTTTGTGACTAAACATATTGCAATAAAAACAATATCCCTGAAAGTACCTAGAATGTGATGATCTTTCTGAGTGATGATCTTGACTTATTCTTCTTCTACATCTGGCTGCAACATGTCCAAGATTATGACATACATAACATTCAACATTATTCATTGGAGGAGTAAAATATTTTCTTTGAATAATTTATTTCCTTGGTTGTTGACGGGGTTGACCTTTCATTTCCTTTTTGAGCATCTCATATTTTGCATTAGAGTTCCTTGTCTTTGTGAACTAGATTCACCTTCAATGGATTCGTCAAAACCAAGACCAGTTTTGATAGTAGGAGATCTTTGACTACTAAGAATATCATCTAAAATCTTAGTACTATCTCGAAATCGTAAGAGCTTATCCATCTCTTCTAATTTATCATTTAGAATATTTACCTCAACCTGAAGTTGCTCTTCCCTTTCACGATGTTGCTTCTTCATGTTTTCTTCAACTTTTCTTTCTTCTTCAAACTGATGTCTTAGTTCAAGAACTTCATTTTCTTGTTTTTCAAGTGCTTGGAGTAGTTATTTATTCTTCTTCTTTGATTCTTCAAGATCTTCCTTTAGCGAGCAGATCTTAGCTTCAAGACTTTCATAGTAACTGGATCTATCTCTGGGTTTCTTGATTGTTGTGCTCCTTTCATTGAATTCACTTCTTAAAGATGTCACTTCATCTTGCAGCTTTTGACATTAGTTTTCCTTGTCCTTGAATAACTTCCTTACCTTGTTTCCTTCCTCTAATTGAGCTTTGGGTTTGGTAGTTTCTTCTTTATAGGCACATTCTGTTTTGTTCAATAGATCTTGTTGATCTCTAATTTTATCTGTAAGCCCTTTAAATATTTCCTCTATTCGATATCTTTCTTGTTCACCCATAAGAGCGTTTAGTTATTTCACCATCACATTCATCATCTCTAGATGGATAGATATCTTCGGAGGAAAACAAATTCATACCTGATAGTTCATCTTCACTTTGAAGTGATTCAGAATCTAAAGTGCTTCTTCCACATAATCCCCAATCGATTCTCCCGCTGTCATAGTTCTTCTAAGATGTCTTCTTCTTCTTAGGTGCTTTCTTCTTAAGCTTCTTTCCCATTGTTCCATGGATCTCCTTCAAGCGATCATGCTTCTACCAAAGGACCTGCTCTGATACCAATTGTTGGAAATAATACTGAGAGGGGGGGGGGTGAATCAGTATTATCAAATCAATAAAAACTTTTCATTTCCATACTTAGATACATATATGCTACTTCAATTAAGGGAACCCGCGTGTATACGCAACTGTGTCTAATGCAACTAGAGTGTATCTAGAATACTTATGATTCATTAAATGTTGATCATTAGTTAGTGCATCAGAACTTCATTAGCTATATGAACAGTAAGTAGGTGCAGTAAAATAGAACAGATCATCGCACACAAGAATCACACATGAACACCATGATATAAGGTGGAAACCCAATGTGGGTGAAAACCACCTGCTGCAAATCCCAATCTTCTTTTAATAAGAAACTTTTTTTGCAATAGTTTTATGCTGGTGTAGTCTTATACCAGTATGCAGGCTTCTACCTGCAGAAGGCTAGAACCTTCTCTCGTTCTTCAGACTCTCCTGGAAGGGAGCTACCACCCCCTTAGCTCTTGTACTAGCTGATGTACTAGTACATAAGCGCTGGCCTACAATCTCCTTTCATCCTCCAGGGACCACATTTCATACATTTTCAGACTGGATACTCCTGAATCACAACTCCATAATTTGAAAGGCCATGTTTCATCCAATTTTCATACTGGACCCATTAATATCATTGAAGCACACAATCAATCAACACTAGCATCATCAATCTCTGAATCACTAAAGCCCTGTCAACAAAATGCAGTCACTAGAGCACAGAGAAGAACATTGAACTTTGCACCAATATTTAAAACCAACTGTATCATCAAAAATCATGCATCAGAGTGCATATGCTACTTGGAAGTTCCCAACCAGCGTGTATACGCAACTTCACCAAAGTGAACTAGCGTATATGTCATTGATTACTTATTCATAACTTCATTGCACTTCTTGACTTTAGACATTCCCAGATCATTACATATACAAAGATAATACATAAGTTAGCAACCAGATCTAACCCATCAAATCCCATAAAGATAAGACATTATGATCATGATCCATTATAGATCTCATCCATCAACACTGAAGCTAAACACAATCAATCAAACTGAATATGTAGAATACTGTCACTAGTAAACAGCCATCAGAACTCATCAACAACCAAAACCACCAGTAACTTCAAACATCATAGCTCATATGGTATACGCTACTTGGATGTATCCAACCTGCGTATGTACGCGCTTTCATTACCGTCAACTAGCGTATATGTTTGTAAATATTCATTCATGATTTGCAGCTATTCCAAACTTGAGTTACACCCAAATCATAATATTTATAGAACATTAAATGCATCAATATACAGATCTAAACTAAACAAGATCAAACCATATAGAGATGATTCATTCCAAGCCATTAGATCCCGATGTATCCTTAGATCTTGTTCTCCATCCACCGTTGAGATTCCTCCTTAGATCAAGCAAAGCATCATGAACCCATAACCTGGATATTGGATCTCATACATCATCAGATATTCAAGACTTTCTCCATACCTTTTCCTAATGATCTTCTTCTCCTTTTATAGTCTTAGGCCTTTCACAATACCATGGTCCAAAACCATAACAAATCAATACCATGGACCCAATACTTGGGATCAACACTTCTGACGAGATGCCATGGTCCAAAACCATAGGTTCAAATACTAAGGACTAAATACCACAGACCAAAAGTAAGATCTCCCACATGTACGCGCTTTACGCTGCATGAAAGTGCGTGAACTTTTCTCTGCATGAAAGGAACTTTTCTCTAGATTAAAGTGCATGAACGTTTCTCTACATGAAAGTGCGTGAAATTTTATCTGCATGAAAGGAACTTTTATTTGCATGAAAGTGCGTGAACTTTCTCTGCATGAAAGTGCGTGAACTTTTGGGTCGCACCTTTTGAGCGGGAGACCTGCGAACATATCCACACCTTTTCAACGGTTCTCCTGCGCAACCTGCTGATGACTGCATCTTTTGATCTGAGCACCTGCGGAACCAGAAAATAACTTTGTTGCACTATAATTTATCGTCTGAGATGAGTGGGTTTCCATCAAGTACAACATATGTATCATAATGCCAACAACTTGATGTATGTGATGGTATGTACATGACCAAACATTGCATATTCAGTGGGAGTAGTGAGCAGGTTCCTTTCCAATCCAGGAAAAAAACATTGAAAGGTACTTGAATGGATTTTTGGGTATCTCAAGGATACTAGTCATTACTATTTATGTTTTGGTAACAATGATATTGTGCTCGAAGGATTTACAGATGCAGATGTGGTTGTAGACATGGAAACGAGAGAGTCCAATACAAGTTAGTTGTATACATCCTTAGGTACAAAAATATCTTAGGCATCAAGGATATAAATAATATTAGCTCTCTCTACAATAGAGGCATAGTACATAGCTACAACAGAATCTTGCAAAGAGAAGTTGTGGATGTACTAATTCCTAGGAGTGATAATAATAAAGAAGGGAAAGTATGTGTTGTATTGTGATAGTTAGAGTGTTATTCACTTGGCGAAAACTCCAAAATTTCGCTCAAATACCAAGCAAATTGACTTGAGGTACTATTGGATCTAGCATGTGTTGAAGGGAGGGAAATTATCCATGGAAAAGATCCATATAGATAAGAACCCCGTTGATATGATTACTAATATTCTGCCAGGAAATAAGCATGAGTTATGTAGAAGCATGGTAGGACTGGGAGTGACTTGATTCAAGACTCTTAATTTGGCTTCATGTGGGAGAATGTTAGTTGTGAATCCAAACTAACAACAATCTTTCTAGATGTCACCAGTCACAGCCGACGATGCCAACAATCCATTGCTCACCAACTTCTAGATGCAACATTGTACAATCATGTAGAAAACTCAAGAGCCTTGGATACTCTATAAATATGTATTTTTACCTCAGTGTGAGCAATCTAAGTGAAGCAAGGCTTGTAATGTAATGTAAACCCCATGATTTATATTCTCCGTTTGTGTATTATTCATTTTACTGACTTTTATGTTGTGTTGTATCTAAATTTCATTTTTTTTCTCCTCTATATTTATGATCACTTGGCTTCTACCAATCCCATTACTAGACCTTGTCATTGTTAGAAACTCTTTCATTCCCTTGTGAAGCGTTTACACTTCATAATCGTGTGTATCCTTGCATGCAACACTAAGCACCCAAGAACAACATAGGACAAGGATTAAGAATTTGGGTAGTATATTGTTTGTTACATTATATTTTGATTTAGGAACTATTTTTTTGGAGAGAAGTTTTCAAATATAACTAGTTTTAACAACCTCCTATAAACTAGGAATAACTTTCTAGGAAGAGAATTAACTCCACACAAAAATCATAATAAAAAAATATGATCATACAAATAGGACAAGTGGGAGTTTGTTGTAGCGGCTACAACCACCCTCCAAAATTTTTCCTTAGCTTTGTTTTGGATCCTCCCTTCCAACTTTCACAGGAGCATGTCCTGCTTCGTCAAGTACACAAGCTTCAATGATTTTCTTGCACAAAGGCAACCTGTCAATCACAGCTCGATGCATTCCCCTCAGAGGTTGATCACCCGGACTTGGTCCAACTGTAGGCTGACCAACTCCCCCAAGAAATTGTGTAATTCCGGAGGGAAACCAACCTTCACTCCAGAAATTGTGCAATCCTAACTGGCAGCCTGTTGGGCTCTAGAATTGTGCAATTCTAGCAGTCAACACTCACAGTGAAAATTGCACAATTTTCCCCAGCAGGACTGCTCAACCAAGAATTTGTGCAAATCTGGGGAGTAGTCAGCTGCTTTGCCCAAAAATTGTGTAAATCCCCTAAGCATCCAGCCCAGCACCCAACCAGAAATGCATTTTCTCCCAGCAGCTGAGCAGCCTCTTGCATGTGCAGCTGAGTTGATTAGTTCCCTGTGGGACTGAGCAAAAAAGACTTGCATGCATGGGTTGTTTCTCCCATGACAGCATGCAAAGGCATACCTCATTTCAAGGATCTATTTTTAACAGCTAGAGGTTACATGCAAGGATCATTTCAGAAACCTCCCACCAAGTGTCTCTTTCCCTAGATTTGTGGCATGTGCGTCACAACCTCGATCTTATCAAAAATCATCAATCGAATGCCGCATAGCTCATTCTTCAAATCAATCTTGCAGCTCTAACATCCCACATCACATCTAGGAGCTGTCGGCACACTCATCTCAGTTGTTTTGGGGTAAGCCCGCTTTCAATGACTTGTGTTGCATTTCTGACGCTTTTTGTATTTCGCTTCGTATGAACATTGTCTACTTGATTTCAGTGAGCACTTGTTGCCGTTTTGATACATTCTAGCTTGTACTAGCACAATTTTAGTTTTCATCAACATCTCATTGTTCTCGCATGCATGAAGTTATTCTTCATGAACAACCATCGATTCGACGAATCGCCTCACCCACATGCATGTTGTTCTGTTTGTTGAATCTGTCATTCACTCATGCTTACACTCAGTATCACCATGCTTTCATATTCACATTCACTTTCATTTGTCTTTCGATGAGTCTGGCCAACCTTGGCCCAAATTCTACCTTCACTGAGACGCCACTGTGGAATTTGGGTAAGGAACGCTCTATCTTCCTCTCTAGAAATGCGTATTTCTTCCCAGCCACTGTCCTCCAGAACTGTTTTGCACATTTCGGAGGGACAGTGACTGCTGGCCCAGAAAATTGCGCAATGTAGTTACTGAGCCTGTAGCCAATTCCAGCTGAGATTGCGCATTGCGCATTTCCAGCAGTTAGCATCTATATTGGATTATGCATTGCCCAGTTCCAGTAGTTAGTTAGCCTCCCAGTGACCCAGACGATGCCTCACGTAGTCTTGACACTTAGTCTCCCAACCTCCCAGCTGAAATTGCACGACCTTCATGATCAGTCACACAGACTTTATCTGCCTCTTAGCAACACACATACAATGGTTTCTAGGAGAGCAAAGTTGAAGACATTGTTCAGACCACACTTGGGGATGGAGTCAATCAAGTGTCTATGAGTTTGCCTACTCACAAAGACATCAAGTTGTTCATAGGAAAGGATATCAAGATATGACAATAGAAGCATAATAGCGAGCAGCATCATGAACAAAAGCTGAAGGCAGCATACCGGATGCAACGAACATGAGAGAAAGGCTATTGACAACATAGAGGTGGAACAAAGTTGCAAGCTCAAGAAGATCCATTGGTGATGAAAGCAACTTTGGGGACTCAAGCTATGAGGTGACAGCGCGACATGAAGATCACACAAAGACAAAGAATGGAACAAAGGAGTTGCATGTGCTAAAGCAGCAACTCAAGAGAGAACATGAATTTGCACAGACAAGCAAATGAGTGCAACAAGAACAGGAACAACACGGGGTGCAACATACATTCACGAATCAAATTGTGCCTGTACAAGTTAAAGATCCATCCCAGTAGCTGGCACAGAATATACATGATGAACAATGTTGTTGGTCACATGAAAAGGATTCATAAATATGCATTTCATTGTGCACACACATGCAATCCAACCCATTCAGCATACTCACCAAGGCGAAGACAATAAGTATGTCCAACTGTAGTTGAACATGTACTTTGGAAATTTGATGCACATGACCACTAGCACACACTTGAATATCAACACAGACACTATGCATCAGTGTGTTTTCAGTTCAGCCACACCCAGGAAGACCATGCACATGTTAGTGGACAAGTTGGATGAAGGAGCCATACCAATGCGCTGGATTCAACGAAGGCAAGAGTTCGCTTTGGCAAGATCTCACCATGGGGTGCATGCACACCATCATGGATGACCAAGCTTGGCATGAGCTCACCACCTTCACCATCACAAGCATGTCAAAGTGTTGGTCTCACCTCAACAGACCGAGTGTCAGTGATGTCTTGCATGGCTCGCTCAACCCATTTGGTCTCCCATGAGCACATGTGCATTAATGTAACGTCATGTCAAGTGGAAGTTCAAGTGTCAATAGTTGGATGTAACATTCATAGAATAGATGAAGAGTCATGAGGGTAGATGAACTATCACAAAGGGGAATGTCAAGGGTCACCCCACCCTTTGCTATAAATATAACCTCATAACTCATTGTAAATGCTTTTGGTCAGCCAATCTTCCAATAAGACTATCCTGGAGAGAGCTTGGATGGTATTATAACACGCCTTGGCTTCTCCACTGCACGGAGCAAATACATCTCTTTGGACAAGTAGTTGGATGTGGCTGTAACATTCCACTATTGGAGATAGTGGGTGGACATGGTTGTATTGTATGACTGGAACTTACACTTCTTTATATAATAAGAGCCAGCACGTTTCATGCATATGTTGTATGGTATTCCAACTTTATTGTTTACTCTAAATGGCATATGTGTTTTATTTCTTACACGTGCATGTATGGACTATTCTCTATGAGTATGTATGAATCTTTATAAAATGTGCTTTTGGTTTAACCATCACTTTGGATTGCTAGCAAACTTGCTTTCCAGCTTGTGATGCATCTTTGCTCGTGTGTTCCCTTCCCATCTGAGTACTATTATAGGTTTCCAAGTGGTGCACTAATCTCAATCTCCATGTGTTAGAATATCTCATGCACCTTCCTTGACTCACTGCAATTTTCACACCCTTGCTACCAACAGAGTCATCTTACTTGCCTCTATGCAAATTTGCGGTCAAGGCATTACCATACGACCCACTTCTCGGACTCCTACAACAAACGGTCTGAGGTCTAATTGGGAATTCTTACCGGGGAGATCCCCTTACATGTTGGCGAGTCTATCACTATTAAAATTTTGGTGCTAGAAGGAGGGCCAGATGACAAGCTGAGTCCTCACATCTGTTTTGAATCTCTACATATCTGTCATGACTAACTACCGAGTTTCTCTTCTGGAGTGCATGTCTTATGGAAACGACTTCATTATCTTGGAAAAGCTCTCGGATAACTTGTCTCATAAGACATTTTATGGTGGAGGCTACGTAGCCTTGGTTAGGCATGTGGTCAGTGTTGTAAGCTCATGTGAAAGACATTGATTCTTTGAAGAATACACAAGTTGCGCATTGTTCATTTACATGCTTTGAGGGCACCCAATGAAATGGTGTGCCACAGTGCCCAAAAAATATATTCATTCTCTTGCTCATCTGGTCACAGAGATAGGCCATGCTTTCAATCACTTTAAATATAAAGGACTCAACAATGAAATTATGGAATTACAACAAGCACCCGATGAATCCGTTGAATAGTTTTACACGTGCTTTTGTAATCTTTCATACCAATTCCCTGAAGATGATATAAATTGGAAAGTTCTCGATTGGAGATTTGAGTATCTTCTTCACATATTTGAAAATCCACAATTCTTGTAATCACTCGAATCTCGCTCATACTTCAGTGATGGAACTGCACAATCACAAGCTAGAATAGTCATTGTCACAAGTTATTGCCCACCTTCACCTCATCAAACAACTCCACCACCGTGGAGTGATGTGAGAGATCATGCACATACCTCTATTGAACTACCACATCCTCCCACCCCACTTGCTCTTGATATCTGTGTAGATATGGATTGCAAGCCTATTTTTTTTCACGTGGATTCATTCCCTTGACCTCCGTCCTTGCTTTTTGTTGATCCTATGAATTGTATTGTCTTGTGTTCGTCTATTATGGACTCCTCACCTATTGTGAACGAGGATCAAGTTGTTGACATAGTTGATGTTATGCAGCCAACCTATGCCATCATTCATGATAAGTGTGTGGGGGAATCTAAAGAAGAACCCATGGTGAAGGATGAATCCCTTCTAGCCGCGCCTCATCTGCTTCATCCTAACATCCCTTCTGATTCTATCACTGCTAATGTCCCCTGTGAAAACCATTCCCATATTTTTCTACTTCTGATCATTAACATGACACATCGGATGTCATTCTGTCATTACAGTGCGGAGAGTGTTACACTGAAATTTGTCACCATGGTTATCTGCAGTTAAATAGCCATGTTGTCCTCCTTGGTAAGCCTCAAACCTTTGCTCTTCATGTCAAACTTCAAAAAGAGAGAAAGTCACTTTAAAACATGTTTATCTCTGGGTACGCAGGTTCTCTCTACCTTACCTGCGTGTACGCACTCCTAACAAATTGTACCTACGTACTTATACGCTCTGTAAGCTAAAGGTTGGGTGCGTACCCCTGTAAAGGTCAAAAGGCGCGAGTTTCATCTCTAAAAAGTTACTTGTGGTCACTTCTAGAGCCTTATAGAAGAGTTTTTGACGTGTATTGAGTGCCTTCAGATGGTTCATGCATCCCTATGATAGAGGAGCTTATCCCATCAAGAGAGGAGCTACCCCATCCAAAAGAGGGAGTATCCCATTGATGTTGGAACTGAATAACCTCCCCTAGAATACTATAAATACAGGCATTGGGCCATGGGAGGGGAGGTTGAAAGCTGAACATTCTAAAGGGTAAATGCTGCTGGAATTAGGACTTCCATTGTTGACTTGTGAGGAGAGATCACTATCCTTCCTTGTTGCCATAGTGGGAGTGGGTGAGCTTGTCAAAGTAGAGGAAATCTCTTGCTGGACCCTGGGAGGAGCTTGCACAACACCAAGGCTCAGGTTGTAATGGTTCCTTTGATTACTTAATACAAATAAGTCCATTCTTCTCAATGATTGTTATGAATTATTTCATGTACTCCTTGGTCAATATGATAGATATGCTTTATTTTATGATGAATATTCAGATGCTATGTAATCGTTTGCTTTGTCAGTGTATGCAGGTCTGAAAGTGAAGGAGGAGCTCATCTGGATCAGCAAGGCTGGACTGCTACAACAAGCGTGGGACCTAAGGTAAGATCGAAAACATTTGAATTCTCATAGAATGACGTGTATCTAGAGAAGGATAGCTCTTGTTTGGTTTGTTTGTCATTAGAGAGTCTTAGACTCCTAGGAAGGTTGGATTTGTCCGCAAATATAACCCATTCCGTGTGACAAATTGGCGACTCCACTGGGAATCCATTGTTGGGTTTGATTTTTCCTTTAATCATTGCTTTGACCTGAAAAGAGTTTGATTTCTTTTGCTTTTTGGTTGTTTAACTCTGTTTTTGGGTGGTTTAGCTTAGGGTCAGTTT